>JARYGA010041393.1:0-105000 GCA_030545235.1 Helianthus tuberosus
ATAAGTAATTAGTTGACCACGTGTCACAAGTCTGCCAACATAAGATTTTTTTCTCAGTTATCTTTTTCATCTAATCGTATTTTATTTCTTAATTTAAAAAGGTTAAATCTAATAATATATTATCTTAAAATATCGTTTTATAATTTCTAAATACTGATTTCTAATTATTTAATATTTTTTTATTTAACTCATCTAATACACGGATTTTTTATATAAACAATATAAGGTGTATATTAAATTATTTATAATGTATATTTTAAGGGTGGAGGGTATGGTTAATCACTCTAGGGTGATTGAGTGAAATCCTACCCAATAATATTATGCCATGTCAACTCCCCATTCCACTCCCCATTTTGCACTCAATCAGGGGGTATGGTTAATCACCATATGGTGTTTGAGTGATTCTCACTTTTGATTGGTTGTTCTCTCCTCTCTCTCTCCTCCATCACTCTTCAATCACTTCGGTGATTACACACCGATTTCTCACCCTCTCTCCTACTCAAACACCCTAACTCAATCATAGGGTGTGGTCACCGATCGATGACACCCACTCAATCACCCACTCCCCGCACATTATACCCCCACCCTAATTCTTTTATACACCGAAAAAGATCTCAAAATTCAAGCGTTGAGTAACTAAGATGAAAAGTTGACTTTCTATTTTCTTGAAGAATAATATATTCCAAAATTCTAAGATTGAAAGAAATAAACATTTTGTTTCATGAGTTGTCCACATGCCTTTCATTTGTGCTAGTGAATCTTTCATGTTTGAGTTCTCCTACCCCCCCCCCCCCCCCCCCCCCCCCCAAAAAAAAAAAAATATTCTTGTGATATTTTCTTCTTACAGTCATAATTTTGTTCTTTTTTTCTTTGAGTAAACTGTTATTTTGGTCCCTGTGGTTTGGGCAGTTTTGTCATTTTAGTCCAAATTTCAAACTTTTTACATCTGGATCCCTATGGTTTCAGTTTTATTGCTATTTTAGTCCAAAATTCAAAAAGTCCCATTTTTTACTGTTACCATCTGTCTATTTTTGTCTTTTTTGTGCAGAGATATTTTTGTCCAACTACTTTAAATTTAATATTTTCTTAATTAAAAAACTAAAGTAAATAAATTAACAAGCAACAAAGCTTTGAAATCCCAAGTCTCACGCTTCAGAGACGACATGTTCTTAGTAGACGCCGGAATCGGAGCTCCTAAACTCACCATGCCGGACGAACTCAGAGACATCCCTGACGTCACCAAATTCGAGAACAAAGTCGGATTCATGGAAGCAACGGCCGGCGAAACGTTAATCAAAACGCAGCTGTTGGAACGAATGTTTATGGATCTGGTCGCTGGTGAACTGGATGCGAAAGAGCGAGCGATTGCGAGGTTTGATGAGTCGGTGGGATCGACGGAGACGGTGGCCGGAGAACCGGCGATTGTGCTGTCTCGAAGGTATACGCAGAATCAGGCGTTGATTGAGTTGTAGAAGAAGTGGCAGTCGCATAAGAAGGTGAATGGGTTTCCGCTGGAGAAAGTGAAAGGAGGCTTTTCGGTTGCCATTGCAGGTTATATTGCTTTTCTTCCCTTTAGGGCTTCCTTGGCTAGACACAAGTTGATGAATGATAAGTTTACTATTGAGACCTTTAACCCTAAGAGGAAGAAGCTTACTGTCTTTTAGTCCTTTCCTTTTTTATTATTATTTTGCTGCTGTTCTTACTTTTCAACTTAAGAAGAAGATGGATCATGATTCTCTTTGATATAATAATAATTGCTAATGGTGGTGAAAATTAGAGTTACTTTTTGTATTTTAGAATAAACACAGGGTTTCGTTGTTGTTGACAAAGCTTCAACTATCATCAAGGGCAGACAAACATTTAAGTAATTTAATAATTGTAATCATAATCCAAAATTCATAAAGAAATTAATAATGTATTTACTTTAGTTTTTTAATTAATAAAATGTTAAATTTAAAGCAGTTGGACAAAAATACCCCTGCACAAAAAGACAAAATAGGCAGGTGGTAACAGTAAAAAATAGGACTTTTTGAGTTTTGGACTAAAATGACAATAAATAAAACTGAAACCACAAGTACCCAGATGTAAAAAGTTTGAGATTTGGACTAAAATGACAAAACTGGCCAAACCACAGGGACCAAAATGGCAGTTTACTCTTTTTCTTTTTATGTTTACTTTTCTTCAGATTTTTGTAAGGTGAATTGCTTGTCATCTATATGTTGTTAAACTTATGGTTTAATTAAAGGGAAAGTGATATTATATATAAGTATAACCAAAGATAGTTTTTTTTAAAGGTGTGAATTATTCGCGAATGTCGGGAGGTTTAGCATACGTTGTGCAACATGCAGTCTAGATTGTACGACACACTAGTGTGCGACCATTCAATGCGCGATACACCATTTATACAATCATCAAGTATGTACAAGTACCAAATATAGCAGATTCGCCACTTTATGAACTTACAAACATGCATAACTCAATTTACTGAAAATGGACTGTTTTGGGGTATCTGTTTACCGTACTTACGAGACTTCAAAAATTACGATCTTTTTAGGTGACGTGCCATTCGGAGAGGTTGGTTTTGTGTTAAATTTTTAGAGTTTGAATCTTTACTAAAAATTTATAAAAGTTCATTTACAAAGCTGCAATCAGATTCACCACTTTCTGACTGCAGCTCACAGAAAAATTCATTTAAAAATCCTCAGTTATCCGATTGACGAAATTCCAGTTGGAGGTTAGCACTACACTTAAGACCATCTACAGTAAAAATTTCGTGGTCTAACTCTAATTATTCATCCAGTTACGACTTAAAACATAACACGTAAAATCTGTAGAAAAATGCAGCTTCAGTTACTGAAACGAAATAACTTATTTAAAATAGCAAACGATGTCCAAAAATCATGATTCTAGCGCCATTAGAAGCACATTTCAAAATAACATGTTATAGACTCGAGAAAATCCAGATTTCGTTAAATTATGACCCCGTTACAGCCGATTAAAGTCGGCTGTAACTGTCGGGCAGAATCTGTTTTCGTTACCCGATCATCCCAACCGAATAACTAACGCACCCAACGACCTAAAATCTTTAATCACAGCAGATCATCATCTTAAAATAAATCATATAACAATTAGTTCATTAAACCCATCAAGAGTTACATCAAAATTATTCTCTGAAACGAAACCTTAACGACTAACCGAACCCGTACCCAATCATAAGCCAACAACAATGACTTCTAGCAACCCTCTATTACATGTAACTATCACAACGTCAAGAACATACAAGAACTTCCAGAATCGCAACCATGATACTATGTTTTAAGAAGTTTATACTGAAATTAAAGACAAGTTACCGGGTTGAAAGATGGTGGGGATCACTCGTGCTTGAACCGAAAGAGTTGAAAGACTTCCTTGGAGCTCTTGATTGTCGACTGTGAAGAAGGGAGGAGAGAGCACAGGGATCGCATGTTTGTGTGCAGGTGGTTTAGGGTTTGAGGAATGTTATAAAAAAATAAACTTCCTGCATGTACGTACTATATTAAAAGAGTAGGAGTTGGGGTGGACTTAGGATTACTTGACTGGGCCGAAACTTGCGGTTAACAATTGGTTTAATACATTAACAACTGATTTGGGCTTAATTATTTTAGATTTGGACTTGCATATTTAGGAAATCAACATCTTTATTATATTGATTTTCTCAAAAGTCCATTATCTTGAAACCAATTAATTTGTTGATGTCCACTAAATTGATTGGACTAAATTTGAGCCAATGGTGGTTTTGTTCATAACTGAAAAGTCGATACGTGGCTTTATTTTTATGCCATGACTTTAGTTTTTCTTGATAAAAAATTGGCAACGCACGGAAAAGAAAGAGTGGGCCCGAAACACTAACCAGTGTAGAATAAATTGGGTGGTGGGATGTTTTGGGCCGATAAGAAGAAGGAAATGTAAAGGGATAACGCATGAGGGTGTTTGGGCTGGCCCTTCTTGAACCAGAGTAAGGGAAGGAATAAGTGGGTGTGGGCCGCGAGTGAGAGAAGAGTAATGGGTTGGGCCACAAAACAGTTCGGGTGTCGAGTCAGTTTAATATTTGACTTCGAGTATCGTTCGTATAACACTATATGTTAAAATAAATTTATTCGTTTATAAAAACTAAGAAAAGTAAGGTGTTACGTAAAAGAATTTATAAATACGAAAACGAACGGTGCTAACCTCATAAGAACGGGTTGTCACATCATCCCCAAGTTGAAAGAAATTTCGTCCCAAAATTTAGCACGCAGTCACTGAGGAAGCTAGTGTTGTTGAGCGTTTTCGTGGGGTGTCACATCATCCCCCTGTTAGTTTGGAATTTTGTCCCGAAATTTAGTAGTAGCTTCGATTCTGGACGCATCTTTCTTAAACAACTGAGGATACTTGCTCATCATTTGATCTTCTCATTCCCAGGTAAAATCTTGGCCACGACGGGAGTTCCAACGAACTCGAACTATAGGTATCTTGCTACGTTCAAGAGTCCTGACTTCCCGGTCCATGATCTCCATCAGTTCTTCAACGAAACGTAGTTGGTCATCGATCGTGAGTTCCTTGAAAGGAATAATGAGACTCTCATCTGACAGACACTTTTTCATATTTGACACGTGGAAAACATTGTATACACCACATAGCTCTTTCGGCAGGTTCAGTCTATACAACACTGCGCTGACTTTCTCAGTGAGTTCAAATGGTCCGACGTAACGCGGATTAAGCTTTTCTCGATTGCCAAAACGAACCATACCTTTCCAAGGTGAGGCTTTTAGTAAAACCCGATCACCGACCTGGAATTCTAGAGGTTTCCTACGCTTATCAGCGTAGCTCTTCTAATGGTCACGAGCTGCCAGGCAATTTTCTCCGTTGGTCGAGTACGAGTTCTGGGCCAGTGATTTGGCTGTCGCCAACTTCAGTCCAACACGAAGGTGATTGGCATTTCTGTCCATACAACGCCTCGAACGGAGCAACCTGAATGCTGGTATCGTAGCTATTGTTATATGAGAACTCAACCAAAGGCAGGTGCCTCTCCCAGCGGTTACCAAAATCAATAACACATGCTCGCAGTATGTCTTCCAAGGTTTGGATGGTGTGCTCAGTCTGACCATCCGTTTGTGGGTGATAAGCAGTACTCATGTCTAGACGTGAGCCAAAAGATTTGTGCATCGCGTGCCACAATTCAGATGCAAAACGCGGGTCACGATCAGAGATGATGGAAGTTGGCACTCCGTGCCTAGCAACTACTTCCTTCAAATAGATATATGCGAGTGTCGAAAACTTGTCGGTTTCCTTGATCGCTAGAAGTGCGCAGATTTAGTCAGTCGATCTACGATCACCCAGATGGTGTCGTTCCCTCGTTGTGATTTGGGTAACTTGGTGACGAAATCCATGGAAATTTGCTCCCATTTCCACGTTGGTATCTCTGGTTGTTGCAGTAATCCTGATGACTCTTGGTATTTGATCTTGATCCTAGCGCAGGTCAAGCATTTGCTAACGTAGGTTGCTATGATAGCTTTCATGTGGGGCCACCAGTACAATGTCTTGAGATCATGGTACATATTGTCTGAACCAGGGTGTACCGAGTAGCGAGCAATAAATTCATCAATGCCCCAGACAGGATAGGATAGGATAGAAGCACCTCCTAGCTTACCTTTTAATTGCTGGACTTGCGAATTCCTGAGCATCCTTTGAGTTAAAGCTGCGAGGGATTGTGTATGCGATCGTGAAAAGAGGGCTTCGTGACGTTAAAAGTCGTACGTTGAAAACTGAAAATGAGGTTGTTTGTGTTGTAAAAGTTCCAAGGTAAGACATAGGTGTCGATCGGATTCCTACTGGTTCTTGGAGTAGATTCGGATGTCATCGAAGAAAACAAGTGACCAATCTGTCAAGGAAGGTTAAATTCGAATGTCGTGACTGGGAACTTGTATTGGTCGTATTGAGTTCTAAGGACAGTGGCTTGTGATATCTTCATATATGTGGTATCTATGGCTCGTTACTCCTCGAGTAACGTTCGTAGAGAGTAACTCGTCCAAGAGAGAGTTCACGCAGAATGTCGTTGGGATAACAATCATAGAATTCGAGAAGTACATCGTGAATAGATGTGAAAACATGCAAAAAGGGTAGTCGCAATCGATGCGTAAACGTTTAAGGATCGGTAGCAAAGGCTTACCTGATGTCGAGGATGTAGCTGGTCGTACACAAGCTGTATGAGGCTAAAATAAAGAACATCGTTTGCCGATAAGAAGTGTTATGTCGATATAGTTGGCATAACAAGAACTAACTAGAGAAGGAAGGTCGTCGTACGGGTTTAAGGGGCTAAGGTTCACTGAAATGTTCGACAGGATGTTTTGAGCGGGGTCGTATACGAAAGGGAAGTAGTTCATCTTGATTCATGATCTCTAAATGAGTTTGTGATTCTCCAACCAGTAAGTAACCAATTTCAGATGGACTATCTAGGTCATGCGGATAAGTCCGAAGTAGTGCTTGTGTCATCGAGGAGTTTCAATCTGAGAATGCGAAAACATGTTTGAAAGGGTATGATCGAATCAACAAGTCACAAATTTCGAGGTTCAAGAGGTTTATCAATCGGGTGTCGAGCTTGCCGAATCCCCTATACTAGAGAGAAAACTTATTAATGTTTCTATATGAAAAAGTAACGACATCATGGTATCGCGATAAAGGAATGATAAACTTGTCCAAGTTAGTAACAGAAATAAGGCATCGCCTTAAACAATAAACGTTGGTTTGTACGAAAGCTAGCGATAAGATTTACATAACCAGAAAAGTTATCATGGGATGACGGTTCTTTCAATAGAGTTAACGTTTAGATCATTGTGCTCATTTGTGAGTTGACTAATCCGTGTCTTCATCCTCATATATTCTCCAAACCCGTTAATTTATAAGAACGATATCACTTTGTTAGGTTGAGGTATGCGGAGGTGCAAGGTTAGGTTCAACTACATATTAACCACGTATCAGGGAATTAGGAGAAACAACTTCGTGATCGATGGGAATGCGGTGTGAGTGTTAGCACTGCCATGAGAAGTATTCACTGCGCACGCTTCTGGTATTCAAGGCATGCAAACAGGAATCTGAGGAGTGTAGACCTACTAGGACACTTCCAGACAATTGTCAAGAATCCAGATCATCAGTCGGATGAGAGAATGAGCCTTGCCACTCGAGTTGGGAAAAGAATTGCGTGAATAAAAAGGATGTGAATGACGTTGTCGATCCTTCTAATCCCTGTTAATTGCTTCACGTCTACTCTTTGTTTTGTGTATCTCGTAAACCACTTCGCATTTCAAGCACTAATGTCTTTAGTTGCTTTGTATATGGGACCAAGTTGTCGTGCTGTCGTGCCTTAACAGTTGTTCCTCTAATAACACGTGATATAGGAACGACTCTCCTTCGTCGTTTCGCTCTCGTGACTTTCTTCTAGGATCAGTAGCAGGGTCCTAAATGTTCATCGTGTTGGTTCGTCCTTGTCCTGTGATGAGATCGGGAAAGGTGTGGGCGAGGGTTATGAACAACTGGTTTCTCATACTTTGTGTGTTGTGATGTCGAATCAAGGTTAGGAGAACTCGTGCTTTCCTATGATATATCATGTTTGCATTCTTTGTTTACGTATGAGTTACGGTGTTAGATACTAAACATACATATGTATACACATCCATACATATACCGTACACAAGTAAACATCAAATGGTACAATTACCATGTAAGCCGCTGAGTCTGACGAACCTTGCAAATCTGGAGTGTGATGATTTGATTTCTTCTTGAAGAACGGTTATAGTCTGCTTTCCATATAAAAATATTTTATTTCTCAACCAAATATTATATATTTTTAACCTAGTTCACTATAACCAATGGCTCCGATACCAATCTGTCACACCCTCAAAATTTCCACATGCGGAGTATTACTGCGAGGCGTGCGACTGCCCAGGATCCAGCCACTAATTATTTTGAACTGTTTATGAAGTGTGTAAAACTATTTCAAATATACAGTTGGTGATTTGGTTTAAAAGTTTAAAAAATGTACTTTATGTTTGCAGCGGAAATGTAAAATAACCTTATCACGGGTAGAAACAACAATTTAAACAAATGTACCAAATGTACCACTTTCCAAACCACACACACTCCATCCGTTTGCAACGTCTGCCCGTAGCTGTACCTATAGATCTGCAAGCATGGAGTAGCCTGTCAACATAAAGTTGGCGAGTTCACAATTTATTAGTGTTGTTTTCAAAACCGTAAGTTCGTTAAATTACTCTGTTCTTATAAAACATGTTATGGGGAGCTACCCCACCTTTTTAAGCTACTAAACCCATTGCCATACCGACTACTAGCTGTGGTTATGTTTAGTGCCCTGCGTCAATGTCTATCGTCATTGACTAGTGCCCAGGCATATTAGTTCACGCATGTCCTCTGCGGCACGGTGTGAGGCTTGTTATACCTAATAGCGCTATTCACCATTGGCCCGACGATTAATCGGTATAAATGTGTAGGGAATTTCAGATAAAGTTTCCGTCTAGTACGCTTAAGACATGTAGTATAATAGTAAATTAATATGTTGTCCCACCTAAGAGGACAAGGTTTCCCGTATCCTACCCAAGGAGAATACATAATGGTATCCCACACAAGGAGATAGTTGTTGTTTATTCTGTTCCCAATCCACCGGGAATACATGCTTTTATAAAAAGTGTAAACTCACCTTAGCTTAGCTCGGCAGATAAATGTCACTTGAGCTAGTGTGGTCAACCACGTCCTATTATGGTTACCATAAAAGTCAGGTTCGTATTCAAGTAATACACGTATTGTTCTACACGTATTCTAACAAGTTGAATACAAGCATGGTCGTCACATAACACGTATAGCATAACAGCTACAACATGCGTTCACATCAAAGGCCCATAGTATACGGTTTAAGTGTACGACCCAGCTGGTGTGCGATCCAGACTCTTAATCCATTTAATGTGATAGTGCGGCCCATAACATATAACAGTTCAATACAAGTGTGCGATGTGCATCAAAAGTTTGTACAACATACAGTCTAGATTGTGCGACACACTAGTGTGCGACCATTCAATGTGCGATACACCATTTGTACAATCATCAAGTATGTACAAGTACCAAATATAGCAGATTCGACACTTTATGAACTTACAAACATGAATAACTCAATTTACTAAAAATGGACAGTTTTGGGGTGTCTGTTTACCGTACTTACGAGACTTCAAAAATTACGATCTTTTTAGGTGACGTGCCCTTCGGAGAGGTTAGTTTTGTGTTAAATTTTTTGAGTTTGATTCTTTACTAAAAAATTATTAAAATTCATTTACGAAGCTGCAATCAGATTCGTCACTTTCTGACTGCAGCTCACAGAAAAATTCATTTAAAAATCCTCAGTTATCCGGTTGACGAAATTCCAGTTGGAGGTTTGCACTAACACTTAAGACCATCTACGGTAAAAATTTGTGGTCTAACTCTAATTATTCATCCAGTTATGACTTAAAACATAACACGTAAAACCTGTAGAAAAACACAGCTTCAGTTGCTAAAACGAAATAATTTATTTAAAATAGCAAACGATGTCCAAAAATCACGATTCCAACGCCATTAGAAGCCTATTTCAAAATAACATGTTATAGACTCAAGAAAATCCAGATTTCATTAAATTATGACCCCGTTACAGCCGATTAAAGTCGGCAGTAACTGTCGGACGGAATCTGTTTTCGTTACCCGATCATCCCAACCGAACAACTAACGCACCCAACGACCTAAATTATTTAATCACAGCAGATCATCATCTTAAAATAAATCATATAACAATTAGTTCATTAAACCCATCAAGATTTACATCAAAATTATTCTCTGAAACGAAACCCTAACGACTAACCGAACCCACACCGATTCATAACGCCAACAACAATGATTTCTAGCAACCCTTGATTACATGTAACTATCACAACGTCAAGAACATACAAGAACTTCCAGAATCGCAGCCATGATACTATGTTTTAACAAGTTTATACTGAAATTAAAGACAAGTTACCAGGTTGAAAGATGGTGGGGATCACTCGTGCTTGAACCGAAAGAGTTGAAAGACTTCCTTGGAGCTCTTGATCGTCGACTGTGAAGAAGGGATGAGAGAGCACAGGGATCGCAGGTTTGTGTGCAGGTGGTTTAGGGTTTGAGGAATGTTATAAAAAAATAAACTTCCTGCATGTACGTACTATATTAAAAGAGTAGGAGTTGGGGTGGACTTAGGATTACTTGACTGGGCCGAAAGTTGCAGTTAACAATTGGTTTAATACATTAACAACTGATTTGGGCTTAATTATTTTAGATTTGGACTTGCATATTTAGGAAATCAACATCTTTATTATATTGATTTTCTCAAAAGTCCATTTTCTTGAAACCAATTAATTCGTTGATGTCCACTAAATTAATTGGACTAAATTTGAGCCAATGGTGGTTTTGTTCAGAACTGAAAAGTCCATATGTGGCTTTATTTTTATGCCATGACTTCAGTTTTTCTTGATCACAAATTGGCAACGCACGGAAAAGAAAGAGTAGGCCAGAAACACTAACCAGTGTAGAATAAATTGGGTGGTGGGATGTTTTGGCCCGATAAGAAGAAGGAAAGGTAAAGGGATAACGCATGAGGGTGTTTGGGCTGGCCCTTCTTGAACCAAAGTAAGGGAAGGAATCAGTGGGTGTGGGCCGCGGGTGAGAGTAGAGTAATGGGTTGGGTCACAAAACGGTTCGGGTGTTGAGTCAGTTCAATATTTGACTTCGAGTATCGTTCGTATAACACTATATGTTAAAATAAATTTATTCATTTATAAAAACTAAGAGAATTAAGGTGTTACGTAAAAGAATTTATAAATACGAAAACGAACGGTGCTAACTTCATAAGCACGGGTTGTCACACAAACAGAGCAGACAAGAGACACGGGGCCGTGTCCCATGGACACGGGGCCGTGGTCAACTCCCAGATATGCAGAATCTCTCAAAGTACAGACCACAAGGTCGTGCCCTCTGACACACGGGACTGTGTGTGCATACGAGCTGACACTAGGAAATTAATGATGACAAAGAGGAAATGACACGAGGTGGTGCCCCCTGGGCACAGGACCATGTGAAGGTCTGTTTCTGTGACAACTGGCACTTTTCCATGCATTCCGTACAATAATTAAACAGTAATCTGTGCTTTAATAACTGTGCATGATTTAGTTTACAAGACGAATGAAATTCTGATTACTGTTACATAAAATGGCATTTCAAGTTGCAAGACTTTTATCATTACTACATGCAACACAATATAGTTCTATTAATGCCCAGAGCAGGGTTAGCACAGTTATCAGACAAACTAGAAGTACTGACGGGAGTTCAGTACTTAGACAAACATGATGGTAAGACACAAAATAAGCCCCAGGACCAAGTTTTACACTAGTATAGTGTGTAGGAAAGTAGGGATTTCAAAACTGCCTTCCTAGTAATGACATAGGTACCGGAAAGTGCCAGAAACACACTGAAACTGCAGAATTCTGCAGAAAATAAACAAATTCAGCAAAAATTCAGCTTTTAACATCTAAATATAATGCAGAAAAGTGGTTTAAAGGTCAAGAATACTTTCCTAAGTGTCGGGAATCAAAACTATCACAAAACACAACATAAAACACACTAAACTGCGCAATTTAGCACCTTAACGAACAGTAACGAAACGAATAACCGGACACTACCCGAAACATCAAATTCTTATTAGAAGCATTGTTTTAGTGTTACAAAGCTAGTTATGGTCACCGAACATCATAACACATCCTATAAACATATAACACATATAACCCTAACTAGTATACTTGAAATCTAACTATAACACTTAACTTACCATTAAATGTTACACTTTACCCCCCCCCCCCTTTGATGGCCGGTTAGGGGATATGGGTCCCAGATAATATTTGTTTGCTATATTTTATTAGATCTTGTTGAGGAATATACCAACATATATGCCATATACCACTTAAATGTTGGAAGGAAGATTATAATAACTAAGAGCATTAAACACTTATGTTCATCACATTCCAAAACTCACAAAACCTCCTCCATCTCCTTCAACATGATCATCATTTATGTTAAACATGAACTTGAAAATAAACTTGTTTTAGTGTATGATGATTTGTGATACATGTTATAAGTCTTGAAAATAAAGGATTTCAAAGATAATATTTTCAAGAGAACAAAGTTATTTACAAGATTTACATGATCATGATTTTTAAAGAAACTAATCATATTTTTAGTGATAAATCAAGTATAGAAACATGTTATTAACAAGAGAAATACAAAAGAATTGTTTTTCGAAAAATCATCTTGTAAGTTGTAAAGGGCTAGATTTTACTAAGTTACTACAACTTTTTACAAAATTTCAAGTTCATGTCAAGGTGTAAATTGCATATTTAAAGCATATGGTAAGTCTTGAATGATTTGTTGATGATTGATGATGATTTATAAAAGAAAATGATATGCTTTGAAAGCATGGAAACATCCATTTTAAGGGGAAACTATGACAATTTTTTTCTAAAAATATAACACTTAGAAAAATTATTTTTAAACAAATAATTACAAGTATATTTTAAACCATGAAATTTTTATAAAGTTTGCCATAATTTTTGTCACAAGATTATAAATATTGGAGGTTGGTTTTTGTAAATAAAAGTGACTAAATATGTATTTAGGAAATATATATTTAGATGTCACCATGTGTGTGATTATTTGTATATTATGTGTATTAGTTATATTATTTTAGGGCTTGAAATAATATAACTCACCAAAATACCAAGAAATTACAATCCACAATACTACCAAAATTCCAAGAAATAAATACATAATTTATACCCAAAATATTGGTGAAACCGAACAAGGAATATAACTTACATAAATATTCCGGAATTAAAGTCATAAGTATATTTTGGTAACGGTATTTTGGAAACCAAGAGAACAAATATATGATTTTCGTGAGTATTATAAAATAAATCATATATTTGACAAGGAGAAAATATATTATTTTTGGTAAGTAAAAATATATATATTTTCTTGGAATTATTAGAAGATATATTATTTTTTGGAGAAAATATATAGTTTCTTAAATAAACTTTGGACATATTTTTTTTGGGTGAAAAATAGATTTATATATATATTTTCTAAGTTAGACTTGAAAATATATTATTCTTGAGATTTATATGAAAAGTATATATATTTTTGCCAAGGAAAAATTCTAAATAATTTTTCTATCTAATATTTCTTAAAATATATATTTTGGAAATATATATTGATGTATTTTTATTAGAAATATTATTCGGGAAAGGTTAATACAAAAATTAAGTATGAGATACTTAATAAACACAATAAAATACGCATTCTCGTACATATAATTACACACCGGAATACGCCATCGATACTTGGCAAGAGTATAGAAGGATAAGAATACAAATACACCCAGCCTTGGAGAGTTATACAAGTACAAATACATAAACTTGATAAGTTAAAATGTATTATTTTAACTAATATTCCAAAATTCATAAATATAATTTAGGTTAAAATATTTTTTATATTAACAAATAATTATATAACTTGGAATAATATTAAGAACACAAAGAAACGTAACTCAAAGACACTAATTAATACTAAGTCAAGGCACGACCCGCTCATCTAATAGACCGTAGTACGTTGTAGGTAGTCGTGCACACTAGTAGCAGCTTGAGTTACGTCGGATTGAAGAACGCAAAACTGTGAGTTCATGTCTCCCTTTTCTCTTAACTGTTTTCGGATTTATAACTCTCGGGGGTGGAATACATGTTGCATATATTTAAATGGTATGATTTGGCTATGAAATGAATTATAGATCATGTGAGCATAGATTGAAATTGAAATGCCATTAACTCTTATTTATGGACGAAGGTTAGATCTAACGGGCACGACCGAGCCCCACTCATGGTCCTTATGTGACCACTTGAGTGCTTTGGTGTCCCAGTCGAGGTAATTCGACAACGGTCAAGGGTAATTTGACACAGTCAAGGTAAATTAACATAGTCAAGGCGAATTCGACACAGTCGAGGGGAAATTCGACACAGTCGAGGGAAATAGACGTGGGTATAAGCCTACTCATATTGAGTGCTCCCTATGTCTTCACATACATTATTGTCTTTGCAAAACATTAATTTGATCTGTTCATAGATGCTTTTCATACCTGTTTTCAAAGGAGTCTCTCAAATCTCACCTTTCACCTTTCAACTTTTCCACCATCAAATCTCACTTTTTCACCGTAAAATCCTCTGATTTGGGGTGTTCTAAGGTGATGTCATCATGGAGTTCTTAGGAACAAGGAAGTATAACCTAATCTCATCAAGAACTGTGCAGGTCTAATGGATACCACGGTGTATAAGCACTAATCTCACCTAGATCTAAGCCGAATCTAAGTATTTCAAGTTTCTTTCAAACTTTCTTCACTTTTACTCAAGACAAGGTAAGAATCCGAGCTCGTTCAGACCTTCTGCTCAACTCTAGTGAAGTGCCGGTCTAAGAATGGATTCCTACCGAAGAGACAACTGATGTATGTGGGATGAACACGAACAACCGTCATGGACAATTAGCTTGTTGGACGGGGTGGTTCCTACCCGATCGGATAACTTGGACTTGATGGAGTTTTCTGTTGTTTAACACGCTGTCATACCGTCTCGATCAAACCACAAACTTTCAAAACAATCAAGTGTCAAGACGATCAAGGCAGTTGGAACAGATTGCCGTCCGATCGGATTACCGTCCGATCGGATTGCCATCCGATCGGACAACCGTCCGATCGGCCTGCACTTGGTTACTCACTTAAGCTATTATTCTAACTTTTCAAGATTTCGAACGACGAACGGATTACCGTCCGACCGGATTGCCATCCGATCGAACGACCATCCGAGCATGTGACGTTCGGGACTTAAACAATTTTCAACATGTTCAATACATAGTCAGTTCCAAACGGATTGCCACCCGATCGGATTGCAATCCGATCGAGTGACAAATTGATGTGATCGAACCGCCGTCCGATCGATCGACCTGAAGGGTAGAGATACTTCTCTGTTTTCAAAATGCTACAACGAAAACTTCAAAAGGCAACCATCATACACAAACACATCATTCTCAACGAGTGTCAATCCGACCGAGTGGCCATCCGACCGGATTGCCACCCGAACGGATTGACATCCGATCGAGTGACCATCCGATCGGATTGCCACTCGATCGGATTGCCACCCGATCGGATTACTACCCGACGCTTGGTTCAATCGCCACCGCTTAACGCACTATTCAATGCTTACGCTATCAATTTGTACTCAGGCAAATCTCAGACGCGCTCTCAATCAATCCAATCGAGTTGTGTTTACTTGCTGAACACGTACTAGGAGTATACTTGAACCCTTTTTGCTTTTGCACTTTTGGGTGTAACATACGTTGCTATCAAATCGAATCACAACAATGCTTAAACTATTTATCACTTGCGAATGACTTACTTGCATAGTTATACGTGATGCTAGTTACATATGTGCTAGGACTTATACTCGCGACGTCCCACCATGACTAGTATAGTACTATTGCGCCCGACGGGGTCTAGTTTGCCATCGCTTATTCGAGCATCGAGGACTTAGCTGGTAGTATCGGTTTTGTGAGTATATATGTCGTGTATCCCGTTTATGTATGTAGGAATTCGCAGCACTTTGAATCTATTATGCTATTACATATCAAACCTGTGTACTCGCCAATACTTTTGTATTGACATTATTTTAACGTATGTTGCAGGTTAGATCGCAGGCTATTTCAAACCAAGCTAGGAAGTCTAGAAACTCAACTAAAATCTAGGTTGTCGGATTTGTATTGTTCGAGAGAACATGTAATCTGTGACGATGAATGTGATTATGATTGTTTATTAGTATGGGATAATGAACGCATTAATTATTGTCGCAAAATAGTTGTTATGGATTCTCCTGAGCAATCTGATTCTCCTAGTGCCGCGCCCCGATGATTCCGCCATCGGTTGGGGTGTGACAGATTGATACTGGCGCCGACTTTAACCGTGTATCCTTAGGAATTAAGAACCTACTTGGCCTAGTTTCAAGTAGGATAGACGCCTCGTATTCCCTAAAATTGGCAAATAGAAGGTTAGTTAAAGCAGATGAGGTGATTAAAGATGGTATTTTGGGAACTTAGAAGGCTGGAACCTTCTATTACCGTTGACTTGGAAAGTCACGATATTGTAGTCAGCTTAGATTGGATATCCAAGGATAGAACTGAAGTTGTTCGACATAAGGAAAATCATTCGCATCCCTCTTGCGAATGATGAGACACTTATAGTACACAACCTTCTTGCAATAGATACGAGGGCTCTAGGCCCCATAAGGCGATGAGTTTGCAACACCTCACATTGGTCATATAGAGACTGAAGCGCCTTCGAATGGGCTGCATGGCCTTCCTTACTCATGTTGCCGAGAAGAAGACCAAGGAGCTGAAGCTAGAAGACATCCCCGCGGTGGAGGAATTTCCAGAAGCCTTCCCTGAAGACTTGTCTGGGTTACCTCCACCGCGACAAGAGGAGTTTATATTGAACCTAGTGCCAGGAGCGGCACCAGTGACGGATGACGCCTTACAACTAGCTCCGTCTGAGATACAGGAGCCTCCGCTGCAACTGCAGGATCTGCTAGGCAAAGGAAATCTACCAGGCCGAGCCTCTCACCGTGGGAAGCCCCCGGTGTTATTCGTTAGGAAGTAGGACGACAGTTTTTACACGCGTACACAGTCTAATCTGAGAGGAACTCAGAAGAACTAATGCGGAAAAAGTATTAAGCATAGGTTACAGGGAGATAGAAAACTAACCCTCAAGAATCGGTACCCCTTACCGAGAATTGATGACTTGTCGACCAACTGCAAGGTCCCAGCTACTATTCCAAGGTGGACTTAAGGACAGGGTATCACTGGTTGATGGTGCAAGAAGAAAGTTGGCAGTTTCCATTTGCATCAACTTCAGAGAATTGGATATCAAGGACCGGTATCCTTTGCCAAGGATTGATGACTTGTTCAACCAATTGTAGGGTTCTAGTTACTACTCGAAGATCAACTTGAGGTCAGGATGTCCTCAACTGCAAATACAAGAAGGAAGTATCCCTAAAACGACCCTTAGGACTTGCTTTGAGCATTACGAGTTCCTTGTCGTGCCATTTGGCTTAACACATGCACCGGCGGTATTCATGGACCTCATGAATCAGGTGTGTAAGCCGTACCTGGATAAGATCGTGATTATATTTATTGACTACATTCTTATGTGCTCAAGGACCAATGAAGGTCATGAGCAACATCTGCAATTTATCTTGGAACCCTTAGAGAAATAACAGTTGTGTGCTAGGATGTCGAAGTGAGAATCTTGGATTCGCAAGGCAAGATTCTTTGGACACGTGGTGAATAAGAATGAGATTCATGTCGACCCTGCAATCAAGAACTAAGGAGTCCCTAAGACACAACTAAGGATTTTTGGGGATTGTAGGCTGTATCAGACGACTCCTAGGAAACTTTTCAAGGACTGCTCAACTGCTAGCAACCCTAACCCAGTCGATACCTATCTTGTCTTCACCTGACAGTACCAATAGAATTGCGATTCTTGTGACGCTTCTCGACAAGGTCTCGACTGCGTGTTGGAGCAATGAGACCCAGCCATCGCATACGCGTCGCGTCGATTAAGGGATCATAAGAAGAGATCTTGAACTAGGTGTGGCGAATTACGCGTTGAAGACTTGGCGTCATTACTTGTATAGGAAAACGCTGCACGATCTTTACTGATCACAAGGGTTTGCAGCACACCGTTGATCAGAAGGACTTAAACATGAGATAACTAGATGGAATGAGCTACTGAATGATTGCGACTGTGAGATTAAGTATCACCTGGACAAGGCAAGCGTTGTAGTAGACGCCTCGAGCCGTAACGATCGCGCAAAGCCTCTAAGGGCGCGAGCCTTAGAGATGACCATACAGACAAACCCCACTACTCGGATTCGTGAAGCTGAGCAAGAGATGCTCAAACCAGAGAACCTTCAAACTGAAGCGTTACGCAGAATGGAAGTACAGTTAATGCCTAAGGAAGACGGAACCTTATACTCCATGGGACGACTTTGGGGTTCCGACTCACGACAATTTACGTACGCTCATTTTGGGACAAGGCTCATAGGTCAAGGTACTCGATCCATCCTGGATCCGATAAGATGTACCAAGACTTGAAGGATTAGTAAGGATGGCCCAAGATGGAAGTTGATATAGCTACATATGTGGGTAACTGTCTTACGTATGTCGAAGTTAAGACAGAATACCAGAAACCATCAGGGCTGTTGCAACAGCCTGAGATTCCCATGTGGAAGTGGGAACGAACCTTAATGGATTTCATTACAAGCTACCAAGAACCCAAAGAGGTCACGATATGATTTGGGTGATTATTGATCAACTCACCAGGTCTGCACATATCCTACTGATCAGTGAGGAAGTCAGCACAAGGAAAGTAGCAGAGATTTATCTTAGAAAGGTTGTGGCACGTCATGGAGTGCCTGATTCTATCTTGACCGACCGAGATGGTCGTTTTGTGCCAAGGGTATGGCAGATGCTTCAAAAGGCGTTTAGGTCATGATAGGACCTTAGTACTACATTTCACCCTCAGACGGACGGCTAGAGTAAACGAACAATACAGACTTTGGTAGACCTACTATGTGCTTGTGTGATAAACTTTGATGAAAAGATGGATTACTCACTTGCCCTTAGTGGAGTTTTCCTACAATAATATTTATCACACCGCTGTTTAGGCCACTTCGTGTGAAGCTTTATAGGAACGTAAGTATCGGTCCCCTTTGTGTTAGGCGGAGACCAAGGATAAACGATTTACTGGCCCGATATGGTTCAGGAAACTACAGACAAGATCGATCGGATACGTGATCGTATCAAGTCAAGCATGTGGTATATAGAGAATCTGCACCGGCAAGCGGCGGAAACCGTTGGAATTTGAGTTCGGAGAGATGATATTATTGAAAGTCTCGCCTTGGGAAGGCGTGGTGTGATTTGGAAAGCGTGGAAGGTTGGACCCACGGTATATTAAACCTTTCAAGATTATGGAAAGGTTCGGGACCATTGCTCACAAGCTGAAAGTTCCAGAGAAGTTCAGTAGTGATCACGACACATTCCACGTGTCTAGTCTTTAGAAGAGCCTGGCTCTAGGAACAGTCGTTATTCCTGCAAACATGATTCACGTCAACGACAAACTCCAATTTATTAAAGAACCTGTTAAGGTTGCAGAATGGAAGCCCACAAAACACGGAGAAGTCGTAATTGATTTGTTAGAGTTCGTTGGAATTCATATCATGGCCTAGAGTTTACTTGGGAACATGAAGACCAAATTAAGACTAAGTGACCCCATTTAATTCACAACTCCCCTGCGACCGATGGCATAGCTTGAATTTTGGGACGAAATTCTTTTAACGGGGGGGGGGGGGGAGAATGTGACAACTGGCACTTTTCCATGCATTCCGTACAATAATTAAACAGTAATATGTGCTTTAATAACTGTGCATGATTTAGTTTAAGAGGCGAATGAAATTATGATTACTGTTACATACAATGGCATTTTAAGTTGCAAGACTTTTATCATTACTACATGCAACACAATATAGTTCTATTAATGCCCAGAGCAGGATTAGCACAGTTATAGATAAACTAGAAGTACTGACGGGAGTTCAGTACTTAGACAAAAATGATGGTAAGACACAAAATAAGCCCCAGACCAAGTTTAACACTAGTATAGTGTGTAGGAAAGTAGGGATTTCAAAACTGCCATCCTAGTGATGACATAGGTACCGTAAAGTGCCAGAAACACACTGAAACTGCAGAATTCTGCAGAAAATAAACAAATTCAACAAAAAATCAGCTTTTAACATCTAAATATAATGCAGAAAAGTGGTTTAATGGTCCAGAATATTTTCCTAAGTGTCGGGAATCAAAACTGTCACAAAACACAACATAAAGCACACTAAACTGCGCAATTTAGCACCTTAACAAACAGTAACGAAACGAACAACCGGACACTACCCGAAACATCAAATTCTTACTAGAAGCATTGTTTTAGTGTTACAAAGCTAGTTATGGTCACCGAACATCATAACACATCCTATAAACATATAACACATATAACCCTAACTAGTATACTTGAAATCTAACTATAACACTTAACTTACCATTAAATGTTACACTTTACCCCCCCCCCTTTTGATGGCCGGTTAGGGGATATGGGTCCCAGATAATATTTGTTTGCTATATTTTATTAGATCTTGTTGAGGAATATACCAACATATATGCCATATACCACTTAAATGTTGGAAGGAAGATTATAATAACTAAGAGCATTAAACACTTATGTTCATCACATTCCAAAACTCACAAAACCTCCTCCATCTCCTTCAAAGTTCATGGCCCAAACACCCCTACATCATCATCCATTTTTCAATCCATTCCCAAGTGTTCTAAGCATATTCTAAGGTGTCTTAAGCCTATCTAAGAAGGTTGCAAGCAACGGAATTGGAAGGACCTCTCTCTGGTGCTTTTATCCACCTCATTTGTCATCTTCATCTTCTTGAACATCATCCCTAGCCTTGTGCTAGTAGTAAGACCTTCCTAATCTCATTTTACTTCATATTATGTTGGTTAAAAGATGATATAAGTTGTTAAACATAAAGATCATGAAGAAACATAAGCATAAACATGAACATAAAGCTCTAAATCATGAAAATCAAAGATGTTTAAGTGTATGTAATATACTTGATTGTTGATTTCTTGTGTTTATGATGTTGATCATCATAAGAAGCTTGCTAGATTGTGATTAAACACATGATCTAGCAAGTATGAGGATGATTCTTGAGAAAATCATAATGATCATCCTTTATGTTAAACATGAACTTGAAAATAAACTTGTTTTAGTGTATGATGATTTGTGATACATGTTATAAGTCTTGAAAATAAAGGATTTCAAAGATAATATTTTCAAGAGAACAAAGTTATTTACAAGATTTATAAGATCATGATTTTTAAAGAAACTAATCATATTTTTAGTGATAAATCAAGTATTGAAACATGTTATTAACAAGAGAAATACAAAAGAATTGTTTTTGGAAAAATCATCTTGTAAGTTGTAAAGGACTAGATTTTGCAAGAATGCGATTATTAAACAAATAACCATGTTTTAGAGGGTAACTTAACCTACTAAATAACATACTAAGTTACTACAACTTTTTACAAAATTTCAAGTTCATGTCAAGGTGTAAATTGCATATTTAAAGCATATGGTAAGTCTTGAATGATTTGTTGATGATTGATGATGATTTATAAAAGAAAATGATATGCTTTGAAAGCATGGAAACCTCCATTTTAAGGGGAAACTATGGCAAAATTTTTCTAAAAATTTAACACTTAGAAAAATTAATTTTAAACAAATAATTATAAGTATATTTTAAACCATGAAATTTTATATAAAGTTTACCATAATTTTTGTCACAAGATTATAAATATTGGAGGTTGGTTTTTGTAAATAAAAGTTACTAAATATGTATTTAGGAAATATATATTTAGATGTCACCATGTGTGTGATTATTTGTATATTATGTGTATTAGTTATATTATTTTAGGTCTTGAAATAATATAACTCACCAAAATACCAAGAAATTACAATCCACAATACTACCAAAATTCCAAGAAATAAATACATAATTTATACCCAAAATATTGGTGAAACCGAACAAGGAATATAACTTACATAAATATTCCGGAATTAAAGTCATAAGTATATTTTGGTAATGGTATTTTGGAAACCAAGAGAACAAAAATATGATTTTCGTGAGTATTATAAAATAAATCATATCTTTGACAAGGAGAAAATATATTATTTCTGGTAAGTAAAAATATATATATATCTTATTGGAATTATTAGAAGATATATTATTTTTGGGAGAAAATATATATTTTCTTAAATAAACTTTGGACATATTATTTTTGGGTGAAAAATAGATTTATATATATATTTTCTAAGTTAGACATGAAAATATATATTATTCTTGAGATTTATATGAAAAGTATATATATTTTTGCCAAGGAAAAATTCTAAATAATTTTTCTATGTAATATTTCTTAAAATATATATTTTGGAAATATATATTGATGTATTTTTATTAGAAATATTATTCCGGAAAGGTTAATACAAAAATAAAGTATGAGATACTCAATAAACACAATAAAATACGTATTCTCGTACGTATAATTACACACCGGAATACGCCATCGATACTTGGCAAGAGTATAGAAGGATAAGAATACGAATACAAATACACCCAGCCTTGGAGAGTTATGCAAGTACAAATACATAAACTTGACAAGTTAAAATGTATTATTTTAACTAATATTCCAAAATTCATAAATATAATTTAGGTTAAAATATCTATTATTTTAACAAATAATTATATAACTTGAAATAATATTAAGAACACAAAGAAACGTAACTCAAAGACACTAATTAATACTAAGTCAAGGCATGACCCGCTCGTCTAATAGACCGTAGTACGTTGTAGGTAGTCGTGCACACTAGTAGCAGCTTGAGTTACCTCAGATTGAAGAACGCAAAACTGTGAGTTCATGTCCCCCTTTTCTCTTAACTGTTTTCGGATTTATAACTCTCGGGGGTGGAATACATGTTGCATATGTTTAAATGGTATGATTTGGCTATGAAATGAATTATAGATCATGTGAGCATAGATTGAAATTGAAATGTCATTAACTCTTATTTATGGACGAAGGTTAGATCTAACTGGCACGGCCGAGCCCCACTCATGGTCCTTATGTGACCACTTGAGTGCTTTGGTGTCCCAGTCGAGGTAATTCGACAACGGTCAAGGGTAATTTGACACAGTCAAGGTAAATTGACACAGTCAAGGTGAATTCGACACAGTCAAGGGGAAATTTGACACAGTCGAGGGAAATCGACGAGGGTATAAGCCTACTCATATTGAGTGCTCCCTATGTCTTCGCATACATTAATGTCTTTGCAAAACATTAATTTGATCAGTTCATAGATTCTTTTCATACCTGTTTTCAAAGGAGTCTCTCAAACGTTTACAAGTTTATCAGTATTTATACAAAACGCATGAACTCGCTCAACTTTTGTTGATGTTTTTCAAAATTACATGTATTTCAGGTAACAAGTTGGATCTTGGGCACAGGTGTTGTTTCTAGAAGTAAATTCCAAGTTAGATGTCATCCACTTTTGTTGGTTTGTAACTTAGTCAAAGGTCATGTTGTTTGAAACTTAAATGACTAGTGTTGTAATATTTTAAACTTAATGAATGGATGAACATCGTTTTGATCATATAGTTGTTTATTATGATTGAATGCAATGATATTTAACAAGTCACACATCATACGCTTCCGCAAAAGTCAGGGTGTGACAGTTTCTAGCTATAAATATAGGTGCTTGGTTCAATGCCAACTCATCCCTTGGCAGCCCTCTCTCCCACTCACCACCATTTCACCACCACTCAAACACCATCATTCACCTGTCACACCTAGGGGTGTTCAAAAAACTCGTGCCTCGCAGCTTGCCCGAAACTCGCTCGAAAAAAGCTCAAAGAAAGCTCGGCTCGAAATTGGCTCGGTTGTAAACGAGCCAAGCTCGAGCTTGGCCTGGCTCGGCTCGTGAGCTGGCTCGATAAGGTTTACATCCTTCATTTTTTTGTCCCACATCGCTTAGAAAACATAAACTAAGGGAGTATCTCCACTATAAAAGAAGGTAAAGACAATGTATAAAGTGTATTAACTATTTATACTTGCATATTTAGCCATATGGTTAAATTAAATGACAGTTATGGCCCTTAGTCCATGAAGAAATTCATTTTAAGGGCTCTTTAAGTAGTAAATTTTGCGGTTCTTTGTTAGTTCGAGCTAGATCGAGCCGAGCTAGCTCGAATTCTAATCGAGTGGAGCTCGAGCCGAGCCAGCTCGAATCGAGTTCGAGCCAGGCTCGAGCTGGGTCTAGCTCGACTCGGCTCGTTTACAGCCCTAGTCACACCCTGATTTCCGGTGGGCCCGGATGGGTAGGGTTTAAGCATGACGATTGGATAACAGTATCACAATTTAATAATGCAGCGGAAGTATTGGAGTAAAAATATTCATTCAATAAAAGTCTGAATATATAAATAAAATTTATTGAAGTGTTCAAGTACAAGCCCACAGGCGGGATATAGTAAAAAGAACTTTATTTTGAAAATATGTCAGCTTTCGCTAGTAAATACAATTAACTGACTCATTTTGAGGAGTTGCAAAATCCATAGCCTTTATCATAGCCGACCCGGATTCTCAGCCTAATATCAAGGTTCGGTACCTGCAGTTCAATATTTTGAAAATATGCCAGCTTTCGCTAGTAAATACAATTAACTGACTCATTTTAAAAATAGTTTTTCAAAAAGAACTTTATACGTAGAGAAAACCCATAGGTAATCATTTAATATTTCTTGGGATTTTATCTTGTCACCAGATTTACATACTTGTCATACAATGGGAACCAGAGATCAAAGCCGGTCATTTTGAGTGCTATATTGATTAAGGTACACACCAAAGTTAAGTAACGTGTCTTACAGTCAGTATGCCTACCCTGGCACATTATTTCGTATGGCCATAATAGTTCATGAATCGGGACGCCCGAACATAGTACAATAACCCCCAATTGTTTCAGTTATCAAGTAAAACGGATTAAATCGAGTTCTTATATTTATGAGCAATCATAGGTGGCTCATTTATATAATACCTGCTCCAAGTGGTGTATTCTTCATACTCCAAGTTTTAAAACTAAAATAAGTGAAGAGTATTTACCTTTTGCTAGCTTCCAACCGAATACGATTATAATTTAGCAAAAGCCGCAAGTAAAAGTATTATTGACCCAAGTTCGATTATCTGGGGGGTTCTATAGTCGGGAATGAACAAAATTAGTTATCTGTTAGAATGCATACGTGTCATAGGTTAGTTCCTTTAGACATGACCTGTTACTTAAGAATAGATTCGCTAGATTAAGCGTAGACCAGAATAAATGTGGTTTATGCCTATCTGAGTGCAATGACTCTTTGGATAAAGGTCAATTAACCAAACATTCTGTTTTGAAGTGAAATTGAAGTGATTAGACCCGTTAGGCCTAACTTATACGAACTAGTTTTATATAACTAGTTATGCGCGTAAAAGCAGGTTTGAAGGTTAGATGGGTCTTATGACACGTCCATGGTGTCAAAACATATTTTATAACTTTATACATTCTGTTTGAAAGTCAGAATGTTAGCTACTTTGGTTTGAAAACCGTTTCTTTAGCTTTTAAGATGAAAAGGGCATAATCGTCCTTTTTAGAATATCACTTGTCATTTAAGACTATGGGGTATGGGGCTTGGGTTGGGGCGTGGGTTGGGGGAAAATGCCCAATCCACCACCCCGGGTGGGCTTGGGTTGGGGCGTGGCCCTTGGGGCTTGGGTTTGAAGCCGGGCGTGGGGCGGGCTAGCAAGGTGACATGGCGGGCTCTCAATGGCCAAACCAAACTAGCCATTTCACATGCCCCCATGTGTCAACTCATGCCCCCAACCCAAGCCCCCAACCCAAGCCCCACCATACCCTACGAGCGTGGGTTTGAGTTTGTTTTCCACGTGTCAACTCAAGCCCCCAACCCAAGCCCCACCATACCCCATGGTCTAACCTACCAAATAACATGACCAAGAGGTATAACTTCAAAGGGTTATACCGTATATTAATATGGTCATAATATTAGTTTTAAACAAGTTCTAACGTTGACCAAACGGGTCAGAATCAAAACTCAAAGCAAAAAATCAAAATGCTTGACCTTCGATATAGAATTAAGCTCTAATCAAGAAATGACGAGTTGGACATTATTAAACATGTCCTAATTTGTTTTATAAACTGATATGATGTCAAAATTTAAGGTTTTGATAGTTAGAAACTTATTTAACGTAATTTGCAAAGTTTACGTTTTTGACCTTTTATTTAATATAAATTTGACTCGTCATTTCGCCTACTTAACGTGATCTTTAGAGGGTTCCACCATAAGGGATTAACACCTTCATTATTACGATCATGTAGCCATGTTCGATTCGAACTTTGGCTTGACCGAAATGATCATAACCGGAAGTCAAAGCAAAAGTCAATTTGCTTGACTTTCGGCTAACAACTAGCCTAATTAAAATGAAATAGACTAGAGAGAGTACTTACTAGTGTTGGAGAACACTCAAGGTACTCAGATGGAGGTTTCCAAATAATGGAAACAAGCTCCAAGAAGAGAGGAAGAAGAAAAATGGAAGGTGCAAGTTGAAATGGTCCATGAAGGGGCTATTTATACTAATCCTCAAGCTCCCAAATCATGACAAGTGTTGCCATGAGTAATCATAAGCTGATTGGTGTCAGGACACTTGGAAGATGGAGGCGAATTGGTGGTAATTTGGAGCAAGGTGGCATTCTTGGCAGCCAAGGCTGCCAACTACCATTTTGCTGGCACTAGCATCCTCTGACGGACCGTAAAAGTGATGCCTTACGGTCCGTAAGGACCTTAGGCACTCAGATTTATTTAAACACCTTTGTGGGCCATAAGGGCTAAGCCTTGCGGACCGTAAGGGCTAAGCCTTGCGGCCCGTAAGGGATCTCCATAAATAATAATTTGATATTTTTATATTTTAGTCCTTAGACTTTGATAAATTCTCATTTGGACATTTTTTGTCCATCTCCTTCCACATAGTTGGGATTATTCAGAGAATTTAGGATACGTTTTAAATAACGCATAATAATAGTCCCTCTCCTTCCCAGAGTCGGGATCAGTCGGAGATATGGGACACGTTTCAGTGAACGTGTAGTGTGGGTCCTTCCTCCTTCCACATAGTCAGGATTAGTTGGAGGATTGGACACGTATCGTCGCATAATTGGACGAAAATTTTCGGGTGTTACATCACCACATCCGTTCACGTTTAGAGTGTGTGGTAGTCTTAGGATCCAAGATTGATCGTAAGAGTTCTTGTCAAACAAAGGCCATGCTTGGCTAATCTTTTACATCACTTGGTGAAGACCAAGGTTGGAGAACTCGCTAGTCGCTAGTCGGCCGGTGAGGTAGGGACTAACGACTACTCGGGATTACTCGTGATTACTCGGGATTAATCGGATCGGAAATTTTATATGTAAAGTTTAGTATTTTTTATAAATATGTATATATATACTCACACATCCATATCAATATAATACTTAAAAAGGTAAAAGTAGTTCAAAATACAAACTAAACTTACATATAAGTCATAACATAACAAGTCTCAGTACTTAAAATTCAAACATTAACAGATAGCTCAAATGTAATCGTCATCCCCGTAGTGTTCAATGATTTCGACACCATCAGACTCGTATTCAATCTCCTCGTCTACTTCATCCTCTTTCTCCGACTCAAATTCTTCATCATATTAGGGTAAGGGATAAGGAAAATGGGCTAAAGTTGTAATCTTGGGCCTGTTTTGTAAGGATTTCAAATGGGCCGACTAGGGCGACTTGGGCCGACTAGGGCCGACTAGGACGGCTTTGACCGACTAGCGATTTTTTGACTGATTAGTGAAAAATTACTCAGTAGGAGGCCGACTAGCGACTAGTCGGCGATTAATCGCCGAGTAATCGCGATTTTTGCAACACTGGTGAAGACAAATCTTTTATGAATTACTTTTGATTTCCAAGCTTTGGCTACCTTTTATTTGGGTTTGTATTAATGACTTTAAATACTAGTTTTTTATATAAAAAGTGAACTTTACTCTATCATTTCTTCATATTTTGTTGATTCATTCATTCGTGTCTTCACGGTCTATATAAAGCACGTTAACTTCCTGGAAGGGGGTTAGAAGGGTGGTTTGGGTAAAGTTCTTGCCTCGTCTTCACGGTCTATATAAAGCACGTTAACTTCCTACGGGGACTTTATTCAAGCTTATTAGGACTTCTCTTGAGGCAGATAGCATCAAAGCGGGGGAAGTAAGAACGACTTGAATCCCTTATAAAAAACTACTATTAAAACTTTAAACCGGGCTTGCGGGACTTAATCCCTGCTGACTTAGACCAATATGGCAGATGGTAGGGTTGCCTCCAAAAGAGGGACATGCCACATTTTGCATTAATAAATTACTTAATTATCATTCAATAATCCGGCCTTGCGGGACTGTATCTGTAACACCCCGAAAATGTAAATCAATTATTAAAAATATAATGTCAGTGAACAAACAAGTGAACTAACTAGGATTAAAAATAACCTAGTTAGATAAAAGTCTTGTAGTGATGTATAAGTGAGTTAAAACACTAAATGTAAGAACTAAACAAAAGATGAGGGGCTTGTGTTGTAAAACTTGAAACTTAATTTAATTAAAACAAATAACTCACACCAAACACACACAAAAAGGTGTGTCTGGTCGATCATCAGAGAAGGGGGCGACCCAAGCACATCTTCAAACCCTAAGTTACATAAAAACTCAAGAATTGAAGGCAAAGATCAGTTCCAAAAGGAAATTAAAGCTTAGATTGGTGATCTCCACTGCAAGGCGGTCATAAGGTATGTGAGTCTTGAAGGAAATCTCTACTTTGATTTCTGGATGAATTTATAAAATTCGAAAATCGTTAATGCATGATTGTTATATGGATGAAATAGGAACATTGTAGTGTCTAGGAGTAAACCCTAGGCAAGTGTATGTTGAAATCATGCTTAATTCTAGTAAAATCCATGAACACCATTGAAGGTGATTAATGGGTTTTTGTAGAACTAGATAAACACAAGGATTATGGCTATTGTTCTAGTGTAATCAGATATTTGTGAAGTGATTTCACATTTATTGATGTTAACTCTTATATGAGATAGTCCGATTGATGTTAATTTAGCAAAAATAACAAGTTGTGAACTTGATTCTAGTTAGATAAAAATCAGACCCGCTAGGTGTTTGTTAAAATGCCTAAGTGAGGATTAATATGTTAAAAATCGGGTGAAAACGCATATTTGATTGTTATAGCAAATTATGCGTTAATAATTGCGAAAAGGGTTCTAAATTGATTGTGAATTGAACTCTTTAGGCAAGGAATCCGGATCGTCGAGTGGACAAGCCGGAGGAGATACGCTTTTGAAGGGTGTGCTCTAAAGGTACGTAACTACGGTTTCGTTACGTTATGCTCAATTATGTATTTTCATTAGCAAACTTTAAAATTAGCATAATATATGAAGTTGGTATTTAGTTGAAGTGACGGAGATCACTAGATAAATAAATGAGTTAAAATTAGATTAGAAAGCGTTTGGTAGTCATTAGAAATGGAGGATTCCATAAATGAGCCAAACGGGTCGAATAATTGTTTAGTAAGTAGTAAGGGTGTGTTTAGAATAGCATTTGGCAATGACGGATTACAAGAGCGTGAAACCATAGATTTGGTAATGAAACGCCGGTGATCACAAGCCCCAGATGTTGGGTAAATACGACTTGCGGACATAAAATTTGTTAGTGGTTAAGTTAACGCAAAAGCTAAACGGGTCAAATAAATACATAAGGCATTTATAGACTTTCAGCCCGTACATCCAATTTTTGATATAATAATCTTGATAGATGCATTGGTAATTTAATTACGGACACGTAGGAAAAAGAATCACCTAAAACGGACTTACGGATCAAAAGTTATGGTGGTTTTAAGTTTGGACTTGATAAAAGATTGAGCTAGGAAAGTGCAGCAACAAATAAACAACTTGCTGTAAAAAAGGGGGCTAGGTGTAGCGCGACCCCCCCCCCCCCAAATTTCGAAATTGTTTAAGTTTTGTTGTTTTGACTCATGAAACTTGTTATAGCCATTCGAACATTATCAAAACTAACATTTTATGTGGTTTTGACCTTAGGTGGTAAAGGGGGACCTTCCGGATGGCGATCAAGTACGATTGAAGAACCGAACACGAACTTTTGAAGCTTTCGCGTTGATTTAACTTTGTTTAGACAATGTTTATGTTGTAATCAATTTAACTAACCATGTTTTGAATGCTTAAACTAGTTGGTAATTAACTAGTAGGTGATCACTATGAACACTTTTATTTTGGTACTTTTAATGAAGTGTAGCCTTTATTTTTATAAATACGCATATTTTAATAAATTCGAATATAAAACTAAGAAGGGTTTTACAGTATCCCTACTGATGGTAGCTTTGCCTCAAAAAGAGAGACATGCCACTCTAACTAAGATAATCTCTTAAAAAGCCCAAAGTGCCAAAATTATCAAAGGATATGTAAAAGAGGAGTCGGAACCAATTGATTCTATCTTGTTTAATATTTCTTTTAATATTTTATTTTCTTTTTAATTTTAACATCTTTTCTTCAAAATTTTGGTTAGATTAGACGTTAACGATATTCCGGTATTATAAGATCTTGTGTCCTTGGACGACCTCGGTATCTTACCATCATTATACTACGCCAACGATGGGTGCACTTACCCTAACGTGTTGTAGAGAGTGATCGTGTTTTATAAATTTAAAGCTTGATAAACGAGTAAAGGTGCTAAAAATACACCACACTCGCACCATGTCAACATGTATGATATTCTCTTGTTGTATACTCCTTAACTTGTGTACTTGTTGTATTTATAGGTATACATATACCCATGTGTGTATACTTTTTAGATAAGGTATTTGCGTCGTATTTGTACGCATAAGCATATACATGTATAATGCTTGTAACTTCGTATTTTACAAATTGTGTGGTTGTGTACGTATTTATACGTATACTTATACTTGTATTTCTACACTTAGTCTTTTATACGTTTTTCCGGATTTATCTTCGTGAATATATATATATATATATATATATATATATATAGGGTCAGGATTTAAAGAAAACGGTGGAAAGTGTGAGAACTGTGAGAACGGTTATGGATCGTCCGATCAAAACAATCTATGGACTAGATTGGCGCGGTGGCGTTTTCGTAAATAACTTAAATTTTATTACGTGGACGCGCTTCATTAAGGGTAAAAAAGGTAAAACATCATTTCTCACATAAAACACCGTTGAAATATAAAACGCCAAGTAAATACAAAACGCCAATTTTATCACTGCGTAGTTTTTTCTGTGTTTTTATTTAAGCTCTCAGGCTACAAAAACGCCATAAAATGTAAAACGCCATAATATATAAACGCCAAGCCTTACATCCGGATAAATGTTAATTGCATTTATTGTTATAAAAATAATATCCCGCCTAAACTACGCACCAAAAAAATCCTATAAATAGAAACGTCTCACCACCTTCCGTTTATCACACCAAAAAAACACACAAAAAACACAATGGTTCCTAAAAAAAATACAAATCAATGTAAAATGCCAAAAAGTTGAGAGAAATCAACGATGGAAAACATCTTTTTCTTTGATACTCAGTAATGTTCTGCATGAAGTTTCGTTGAATGATTTGTTAGGTGAGGGGAGTAAGATTTTGCTGCATGAGATGGACAAAATTCAAGAAAGAGGGACTGATGACACCCATATGTCATTTTGTCTTCTTTGTTCATGAAGAAGGTTTGGATGAGTAAAAGAGACCTATCCCAGTGCAAATGCTACTTTGGCCTCGATGATTATAATGAAGATGACGGGCAGATAACATCCATCCACACGGAGTCGATCTATGTCTCCAACATCCACAAAGACACTTCAACACATGAACAAAGAAAATAAACCACGCCAAACCCAAAACGCCATTTATTTGTGACAGTTCTTGTAGTTTCAAAAAGAGAAAGAGACTGAGGACACTGAAGATTTAGATCATAAATTGCTTCTATTTGTTTTTTTAATTTTCTCTTTCTGTTGTTTGTTATGTAATTTTCAGCTAAGAACAACAAATACGTTAATTCTGTAATGAAAAATATAATAAAACGCCAAACGGGCAAATGCTTGTGAAACGCCATCATGCCATAAAACGCCCCAAAAACTACCAAACTATAATAAAATTACTTTGAACAAGTACTATTATAATAAATCTAATGAAAAAGGTTAAAACAATGTGCAAAAGAGAATAAAAAAAAGTGCCATCTTTATCTAAACGTCATTGGAAAACAAAACGCCATAATTACAGACGTCAAGATGGGACGTGTTACACCATAAAAACAGATGTATCAGAAAACAAAACACGGTAACTGCAAACAGTAAAATGAAACGACGGAAACATAATTACTAACACTTATTATATTGAAAGCCAAATACTTGGGGAATTGAATTTATTTATCTTTTTCAAAACGCCATAATTACCTGTTATGCGCGGGAAAAAAAGTCATTATAAAAGTAGACCATGAGAACACAAACTCAAACACGCCAAAACATTGCCTAAAACGCCACATATTGTCCAAAACACCAAAAAATTAAAAAAATGGCTAAGGTTATTGCACGGTGGTTTGAAGGGTCAGAGAGACGATTCATCATAAAGTTCTCTGATAGGAGAAGGGTGAAGGTCAGGACAATCAAAGCCATACTTGGTATGGATGAAGGGGTTCAGAGGGATATTCTGGCCCTTGAGGTTCCAATGTTTTAACCTTTCTTTTTATTCTTCATGCATCACCCAACTGCGAAGTCGGACTGTAATAAGAAGATTGAAGAGAAAATTTTCGGCAGAAGATGATGATGATACTGACGATACTCCTCTACCAACACTTCGCAGTTGGGTGATGCATGAAGAAGCAGGAACGGTTGAAATGACTTATCAACACGGGGTGCAATATTCATTGCCAATGGAGGAAATGTTGAAGACAGGGAGGCTATTTCTCATTGAAAAACTCTATGATTTAGCACCTTCAAACGATGCAAAATCCAGGGCTGCAGTGATATTCAAGAATAGGCTGCAGCAAAGAAGAGACGAGCTATTGGCGTTATACGCCAATCTAAAATTTGATGAAGATGAATCTGAAGAAAGTGATAAACAAAGCGATGGGTACATCTCTGATGTAAACCCATCCACAGAAGACCATTAGTTTATTTTGATTTCATATTATTGTAATCTTATAAAATATTAATATATGGTAATCAATTATTAACAAAGATGTCACACCCCGACCATGTAAAACAACAAATCGTGGCGGAAACGTCGGGGAGTGTTGTAACAGAATCATTGTTTCACAACCATGGATTAAATTGTTTCGTTTTATTAAATTATTGAACTCATTGCTTTATTACAAATTAGATAAATACAAATATTATCTTTCAAGTTTTAAAGTCACTAAGGCACGAGTCCATCCTGTCTATAGCATGCATCAATAATCACCACGTAGCAGCACCTGAAACATATGTGAAAATAGGTACGTCAGCATAAAAATGCCTGTGAGTAACATAGGTTTTGTGAATTAGATTGACGGCTATAGTTAACACAAGAAAAAGGTTTTATGTTTACAAAATAATAGCCATGAATCCTTGTAAAAAGTTTTGTTTCTAAAAATGCATTGTTTTAATAAAATGGTATATAGTATATACGAAAATATACTTTGGTTTGAAATAGTTTAATAGATAGTATATCAAATATATTTTGGTTAATGAAATAGTAGGTTTGGTAGTATATCTCAAGTATACTTTGGTTTTGTAAATAGCATCTCAAACTATGCTTTGGTTTGGAAATAACATATCAACTATGCTATGGTTTTGAAAATAGCATATCCACTATGCTTTGGTTTTGAAAATAGCATATCAACTATGCTTTGGTTTTGAAAATAAACATATCAACTATGCTTTGGTTTTGAAAATAACATATCAACTATGTTTTGGTTTGATAATAGCATATCAACTATGCTTTGGTTTGAAAATAACATATCAACTATGCTTTGGTTTTGAAAATAACATATCAACTATGCTTTGGTTTGAAAATAGCATATCAACTATGCTTTGGTAAATAACAAGGTCAGTAGTATATTAAAACATATGTTGGATTTTGTACAGAGTATATCAAATTATACTTCGGTTAATAATATCACATTGGATAGCACATCAAACTGTACTTTGGTAGTATATCAAAATATACAAAAGAAACTGTGATTTAGTATTCATTCAAACCTTAGTGTATCAAACTACACTTTGGAGACTATAGAAATACCACAAAGGCAATTTCTATTTGGTTAAAATTTGGTTTCTAACATTCCATACAACAGGAATGGGGTGTCTAGTCCTATAGCGCTATATCATACTACCAATCGGTTTGGTGAATGTATAAAGAAAGTACAATCCAACGATTAGTTTTAAAATCTTTGAATATTTGTGTTTAAGCCATAGATAATTGTTTAATTCGTCAAAACATAAGTACTAACATGTATAGTCATATAGTTGTAATCATGAAAATAACAAATAGGCACATATGTTTCACCCCAAAACATTTGAAAGCAGTAAAAGAGGGGACTATGTACTCACTTGAGATTGCAAGTATCCTTGATTAAGTGTCCTAACGAAGCTCGGGAAATCAAGGAATCAAGTGGCACCTAGTATGGAATCACTATGTTAAATAACCGGATCCTAAATCGGGAGATAGGATAGAATGAAGTCCTATAAATAAAATGAGTATTGGAACTCATATGGCATGATTTAATAGAACTAACATTTTGATTTGGAAGTCTACCCAAGTGCTTTTGACCCATTTCGACTCATTATGGTAGTATAAGCTACTATAACGCGTCATTTGCGTAAAACTATGATCGTATGGTTATCTATGTGCTATGTCAAGTCTTACATGCTCAATTATGCCTAAACATGTTACTAAATCAGATTATATGTCAAAAACATGTTCATATATGCAAAATACGGATTTATGCTTCAAAAGGGCATTTTGGTCATTTCCTATGTGCATATAAACTACTTAGCAAATAACTAACCAATCCTAAGTGATCATAAGGTATAACCTCGGAGGTTATTCCCTATGCAACTATGATCACTAAAAGTGTTTGGTCGGATCCTAATGATCGACTAAACGGGTCGGGTTCGAAAGTCTAAGCGGTTGTCTAGGCCGCTTAACTTACGACCCTAAACAAGCACTAAACTAGTAGTGACGAGTTAAACATGTCAAAACATGTTTAACTAACTTTAAAAAAACTGATTTGGTATCAAAACAAAGTGTCTTGATACCTAAAAGTAGTTCCGTTGCAAAATGCGCGCAAATGCGCATTTTGACCGAAACTTTGACTCGTCACTACACCTAGTCAACGTGGTAATCAGTAGGTATAATCGCTAAGGATTATAACCATCGTGATTACAATCATGTTGCAAAGTTCAAACGAACTTTGTGTTGACCATTGACTGGTCAAAGCAGAAAGTCAAACTCTGTTTGACTTTCACGCTAAAAAAACGATAAAAGCAAGAAAGAAGCTTACAAAGGGTCCAAGCTAGGGAGAACTTGATCTATAACACTCAGGTATGAAGCAAAGGCTCCAACTTAGAGTGTTAATCAGATCAATAGTGAGGAAAACAAATGAATGGCAAGGCTATTTATAGTTTTGGATGAAGAACAAGATCATGCCATGTGTGTTATGTATTGCCCAAGCAATAATCTGGTCCACACAAGTGTTTGGTGCGGGTTTAAAGCCTTGATGATCACACAAGAGCCCACAAGTTTGCAAAAACTAGCATTGAAAACAAGGGCTGAAGCTAATTCAATGAATCTGCCCAGATAGGGCTGTGGCTACCCGCGACGGATACAGCCTTAGGCTGTCGCGCCCCGCCATGCCCTCAGATCAGAATTTTCATTTTTGGTAGAAACAGTCCCTGCACGCTCCAAACTTGTTTTTCGACGCGTTTAACCCCCGTTAACCCAATTTCAAGGCTCTACAAGGATGTTAAATCATATAGGACTTAAAATATGCTTGAAAATATCACGGATGTCAGTTCGTTTGGTCGTACGGTCACGTTGTTCGGTTAATTACGACGAAACTCGAACGGACGCGAAAACGATCCAAAATAAACGACGAATGGCATTTTTGCATTCCGATCACTAAAATAAAATATTTTAGTGTCTACAAAAATTTTTGGTTGTCCGGATGTGGTCAGAACGTAAGATATGCGCGTAAATGCAAACTTACGCCGTTTTTCACTCTTTTAGTCCCTCTTGATCAAATAAGCGTATTTTCGCATACTGAATCCCTCAAAGCCTATTTCTAAGTTATGTAAAGGATATTTAGGGTACGTTTAGCTTATGATCAAGTTCCGGAATGTTCGTTACTATACAAATCGGCATAGTTTCGCAGTTTGACGCAAATAGTCCCTGTAAGCGAACAAACCTGTTTTTGCCATACCAAACCCTTTAAAACTTATTTCTAATTTATGTAAAGGTTATTTAAGGTATGTTAAGCTTATGTTGCTATTCCAGAGTGTTTTTCACATTAAACTGATTATATTTACGCATCAGTGCGCGTATAAACTTCTAGAAAGCGATTTAAAGCTCGAAATTGAACAAGAATTGATATGTGCAAATGATACACATATTTATAAAAATCCCAAGTATGAAACACAATATTTCATTGGTTTGGTATTTGTTTGATGGTCGCAGTGACACAGGTGTCACAGTCTCCCCTACTTTAGGAAATTTCGTCCCGAAATTTAATTTTAGTGGAAACCTGTGAAGACAATTGTGATTGTTTTGCTTTCGAATGAATCCTCCGTTTCCGAAGTAAAACTCTAGGTCACGTTTGGATTCTTAGCGAATTTGTTAATTGCCAATATGTTGTCGTTGTTGTAACAAAAGCATGGAGCTTTGAACAACGGATAGAAGAATGTTTCCTATGAAGACTATGATAGGAAACTTGTGTGTGCTCGAAATCAAAGTCGGGGAATGCAAGATAAAATAACAATGGTCAAGGTCCAGGACTTCTAGTAAGTTAAATAACGCTACGCTTGCAATGTAATAAGGAACACTTATATATAGGAAGTACCAGTGGCGTATCCACCATGCCCTTTTTACATTGTTCCTGTCTCGTTATTCTCATCACTATAGGTCTTAACACATGATAAAACTTGTTGTGGTTTCTGTGCACTGAATTCCATAATTATGTATGCATCCATAATTACGTAACTCCTTGCACAGTCCGCAAAGTTCATTTTATATTGTGTGGGGGAAAAATCAATCGGACATACATGAAATGACTTAACTAGACCACCAGAGGATCTTTTTAACTAGATCAACGAATGATCTTTTTAACTAGATCAACACATGATCTCCTTAACTAGATCGTCGTATGATCTCTTTAAATAGACCACTTAAGGGACCTTTGTAACTCAAAACCAAATAATCGTTTTGAAACAGCACTTGGGATCCAAGGGTCTGACTATTTGCATAGAAAGCCCCTTAAGGATTTAAGATAGTACTTTGAGTATCCTTCTGAGAATCTATCGTATGGAAATATGAAAGATTCTACTAGGATTTAGATAGCGAGCTTTAGAATTACACATAAACACATAATCACATAATCGTGTATTCGTTAATTTAGTTATTAGCTCGTTTGTTAATTTGAATTAATGCATTTAAAGTACACCAGAAATCCAATCACGGACTTTAATTGGTACTTTAAGTATCCTCAAGAATCTAACTATGAAGATAGGAATATCTTATAAGGATTTGGAATTCGTGTGGTGAAAATGTTTTGAAACCCATGTACTAGGCATGTTAAGGCAACACACGAAGCAAAATGCACTTGATAATCATGTACATAGTCACATAACATGGGTCCAGTTAAGGACTTATGAAAGTACCTTTAGATATCAAATCAAGGATTTGAAATGGTACTTCAAATATTTGTTTAAGAACTTGTAATTTGTACCTTATACTTTGTTCCTTTAAAAGAAACGAGTACTTAGGATTTTAGGGGAGATCACAAGTGATCATAGAATGAAAGAACCACACGAGTAGTTTGTTCTGCAAGGAACACGGTTCCTTGGTGTCGGTATCGTAGGGGTATGTCATGCAGACACACAATCATAACAGCTTCGCAAAATAAAATTGGAACAACAATTTTATTTATATAATACCCTAATTGTTTCCAAAGATAACAACAAAGGAAAATACAAGGTCTAATTGTTCACTGCTGCATTGTCGTTTGCGTTTGCCTCGTTTATGTTAAACACTCGTCCATGCGCTGGATTTGCGTTAACAAGTCTTGGGCAATTGTTTCGGTAGTGAGTGAGATCACCACAGTTGTAGCACGATCCAGGTGGATATGGTGCTTGAACAGCAGCAGGATGTGCAGCATTTTGATTTTGGATAACATGACGGCATGTATTGACCAAATGTCCCAATCATCCACAGTGGGTACATTTGTGACACGGTGTCTGATTCACATGATGACGGTTGCATTTGTTGCACAAGGGTGCAGTACCAATATAGTTTTTCCTAGCACGAGGCTGTGCTAGCTGGTTTGGTGCAACCTGATCATTCTGAGCAACTACTGCGAAGTTCTGTGAAGCCTTACGCTTCTTCGACTTCTTAGAGGACTCGGTCTGTTTATCCTTTGGTTTTTCTTGTGTCGACTTGTCAGAAGGTTTCTGGTTGCCTTTTCTGAAAAGTTTACCCTTCCTGATTTGAGATTCAGTCAGGGTAGCAGATAGTTCGATGGCCTGTCTGACGGTAGTAGGGTTGCTACCAGTAACAATGTCCTGAATTGGATCGGGGAGTCCATCGATGTACTTTTCTATCGCCTTATCCAAAGGCGTAACCATGGTAGGACATAACAGACTTAACTCCTCATAACGATCAGTGTAGGCTCGATGTTCACCACTGTCTTGTTTAAGATCGTCAAATTCCCTTTCCAAAGCCCTGAGCTCATGATGAGGACAGAATTCCTTCATCATTAGAGCTCGAAGCTCTTCCCAGGTTTGTGCCATTGCCACATCGGCACCCCTATCACGCATCACACCGTTCCACCATGTAAGAGCACGCTTCTCGAACGCACTGGATGCAAACTCAACCTTGCGCTCATTCGGACCTTGCACATGTCTGAATGTGCTCTCCAAACTTTCGAACCATTGAAGGAGCGCGGTCGCTCCTTGAGACCCAAAAAATTTCAAAGGTTTAGCAGAATTGAAGGTTTTGAAACTACACTGAGCATTGTTGTTGTTATTGTTGTTGTATAATTGATGGATCTGGGTTACTATGTTCGGAAGCACTGCAGCCATTTGCAGAGAGACAAGGGCTGCGACTTCTTCATTGGTTAGAGGTTGTGCATCTCGTCGAGGAGGCATTGTCTAAAACGAACAAGGAAACATGAGAAACGAGTGAGGTCGACAATTGGAAAAACAAAAGAGGTATTGAAAACATCGACAAAACACAAGGAAGACGATCATTCATTTGTTACCTCGAACATACAAACGACACGCAGTGACTAATCAAAATAAATGGGTCAATATAATGTATCACTGAAGACATGCTCGCCTATAAGTGAACACTCACCCCAAGAGTTCCCAGGTAAGAGTGACTAGTCCGATACTGCGGATTTGTACGAACACTCTAGCCTTAGACAGAAAACTCAGGGTACATGCATTCACCCTTCCAGTTTACACGTGTTCACATTATTTAGACCCAAACTTTGACGATATTTTGAAAACTCCGAAGGCACAAGCCAAAAATGAATCATCCAGAAGGGTGAGTGATCATTTTCAAAATCGTCTCGGAAACTTTGAAGGTTCAAAACCTTATAACAAATCATCCACGAAGAGATGATTGGTTTTCAAAGCGGATTTGAAAATTTGTGTTCTTGTTGTGGTTATCACCTAAGGATAGGTGACGGTATTGTTTTAAAATCTAAACACAAGAATCTTGTGTTAGGATCCTAGGAAGGTTATAGTCTAGGTCAAAGCATTACTAATAACCTAATTCCCTATAACCATTGGCTCTGATACCAACTTTTCTGTCACACCCCGACCACGTAAAATAACAAATCGTGGCGGAAACGTCGGGGAGTGTTGTAACAGAATCATTGTTTCACAACCATTGATTAAATTGTTTCGTTTTATTAAATTATTGAACTCATTGTTTTATTACAAATTAGATAAATACAAATATTATCTTTCAAGTTTTAAAGTCACTAAGGCACGAGTCCATCCTATGTATAGCATGCATCAACAATCATCACGTAGCAGCACCTGAAACATATGTGAAAATAGCTACGTCAGCATAAAAATGCCTGTGAGTAACATAGGTTTTGTGAATTAGATTCATGGTTTTAGTTAACACAAGAAAAAGGTTTTATGTTTACAAAATAATAGCCATGAATCCTTGTAAAAAGTTTTGTTTCTAAAAATGCATTGTTTTGTTAAAAAGGTATATAGTATATACGAAAATATATTTTGGTTTGAAATAGTTTAATAGATAGTATATCAAATATACTTTGGTTAATGAAATAGTAGGTTTGGTAGTATATCTCAAGTATACTTTGGTTTTGTAAATAGCATCTCAAACTATGCTTTGGTTTGGAAATAACATATCAACTATGCTTTGGTTTTGAAAATAGCATATCGACTATGCTTTGATTTTGAAAATAGCATATCAACTATGCTTTGGTTTTGAAAATAACATATCAACTATGCTTTTGTTTGGAAAATAACATATCAACTATGTTTTGGTTTGATAATAGCATATCAACTATGCTTTGGTTTGAAAATAACATATCAACTATGCTTTGGTTTTGAAAATAGCATATCAACTATGCTTTGGTTTGAAAATAGCATATCAACTATGCTTTTGTAAATAACAAGGTCAGTAGTATATTAAAACATATGTTGGATTTTGTACATAGTATATAAAATTATACTTTTGTTAATAATATCACATTGGAGAGCAAATCAAACTGTACTTTGGTAGTATATCAAAATATACAAAAGAAACTGTGATTTAGTATTCATTCAAACCTTAGTGTATCAAACTATGCTTTGGAGACTATAGAAATACCACAAAGGCAATTTCTATTTGGTTAAAATTTGGTTTCTGACATTCCATACAACAGGAATGGGGTGTCTAGTCTATAGCGCTATATCATACTACCAATCGGTTTGGTGAATGTATAAAGAAAGTACAATCCAACGATTAGTTTTAAAATCTTTGAAAATTTGTGTTTAAACCATAGATAATTGTTTAATTCGTCAAAAGATAAGTACTAACATGTATAGTCAAATAGTTGAAATCATGAAAATAAAAAATAGGCACATATGTTTCACCCCAAAACCTTTGAAAGCAGTAAAAGAGGGGACTATGTACTCACTTGAGATTGCAAGTATCCTTGATTAAGTGTCCTAACGAAGCTCGGGAAATCAAGGAATCAAGTGGCACCTAGTATGAAATCACTATGTTAAATAATCGGATCCTAAATCGGGAGATATGATAGAATGAAGTCCTATAAATCAAATGAGTATTGGAACTCATATGGCATGATTTAATAGACTTAACATTCTAATTTGGAAGTCTACCCCAGTGCTTTTGACCCGTTTCGACTCATTATGGTAGTATAAGCTACTATAACGCGTCGTTTGCGTAAAACTATGGTCGGATGGTTATCTATGTGCTATGTCAAGTCTTACATGCCCAATTATGCCTAAACATGTTACTAAATCAGATTATATGTCAAAAATATGTTCACATATGCAAAATACGGATTTATGCTTCAAAAGGGCATTTTGGTCATTTCCTATGGGCATATAAACTACTTAGCAAATAACTAACCAATCCTAAGTGATCATAAGGTATAACCTCGGAGGTTATTTCCTATGCAACTATAATCACAAAACCTGCTTGGTCGTATCCTAATGATCGACCAAACGGGTCGGGTTCGAAAGTCTAAGCGGTTGTCTAGGCCGCTTAACTTACGACCCTAAAGAAGCACTAAACTAGTAGTGACGAGTTATACATGTCAAAACATGTTTAACAAACTTTAAAAAACTGATTTGGTATCAAAACAAAGTGTCTTGATACCTAAAAGTAGTTCCGTTGCAAAATGCGCGCAAATGCGCATTTTGACCGAAACTTTGACTCGTCACTACACCTAGTCAACGTAGGTATAATCGCTAAGGATTATAACCATCGTGATTACAATCACGTTGCAAAGTTCTAACGAACTTTGTGTTGACCATTGACTGGTCAAAGCAGAAAGTCAAACAGTGTTTGACTTTCACGCTAAAAAAGCGATAAAAGCACGAAAGAAGCTTACAAAGGGTCCAAGCTAGGGAGAACTTGATCTATAACACTCAGGTATGAAGCAAAGGCTCCAACTTAGAGTGTTAATCAGATCAAGGGTGAGGAAAACAAATAAATGGCAAGGCTATTTATAGTTTTGGATGAAGAACAAGATCATGCCATGTGTGTTATCTATTGCCCAAGCAATAATCTGGTCCACACAAGTGTTTGGTGCAGGTTTAAAGCCTTGATGATCACACAAGAGCCCACAAGTTTGCAAAAACTAGCATTAAAAACAAGGGCTGAAGCTAATTCAATGAATCTGCCCAGATAGGGCTGTTGCTACCCGCGACGGATACAGCCTTAGGCTATCGCGCCCCGCCACGCCCTCAGATCAGAATTTTCATTTTTGGTAGAAACAGTCCCTGCACGCTCCAAACTTGTTTTTCGACGCGTTTAAACCCCGTTAGCCCAATTTCAAGGCTCTACAAGGATGTTAAAGCATATAGGACTTAAAATATGCTTGAAAATATCACGGATGTCAGTTCGTTTGGTCGTACGGTCACGTTGTTCGGTTAATTACGACGAAACTCGAACGGACGCGAAAACGATCCAAAATAAACGAACGAATGGCATTTTTGCATTCCGATCACTAAAATAAAATATTTTAGTGTCTACAAAAATTTTTGGATGTCCGGATTTGGTCAGAACGTAAGATATGCGCGTAAATGCAAACTTACGCCGATTTTGACTCTTTTAGTCCCTGTTGATCAAATAAGCGTATGTTCGCATACCGAATCCCTCAAATCCTATTTTTAAGCTATGTAAAGGATATTTAGGGTATGTTTAGCTTATGATCAAGTTCTGGAATGTTCGTTACTATACAAATCGGCATAGTTTCGCAGTTTGACGCAAATAGTCCCTATAAGCGAACAAACTTGTTTTTGCCATACCAAACCCTTTAAAACTTATTTCTAAGTTATTAAAAGTTATTTAAGGTATGTTAAGCTTATGTTGCTATTCCGGAGTGTATGTCGCATTAAACTGATTATATTTACGCATCAGTGCGCGTATAACCTTCTAGAAAGCGATTTAAAGTTCGAAATTGAACAAGAATTGATATGTGCAAATGATACACATATTTATACAAATCCCAAGTATGAAACACAATATTTCTTTGGTTTGGTATTTGTTTGATGGTCGCAGTGACACAGGTGTCACAAAAGACCCCGAACACAAAAAAATGACCTGGAAAAAGCCATAACGCCCAAAAAATTAACTATGTGACACAAAAAGAATTAATTCAACGAGACGAAATCGGGGAAAACAGTAAAACGCCAAGTAATTAATGATTCTAGTTAACGCCAAAATTATCTTGCCAAAAAATTAACTATGTGACACAAAAAGAATTAATTCAACGCCAAAAATGAAGCAGCATTTCACACACGAAAATCGGGAAAAAAGAAGAATATTGAAAAGACAAAAAAACCTCTCAGACCCTGATCATGTCCCGCGCCACGTGTTGGGCCAGGATGTGTTCTCACCGTTCTCCCACTTTAGGGCGTTTTCTCCTGATCCCGTACCTATATATATAATTAGGGCCCTAAAGTGTGAGAACGGTGAGAACACATCCTGGCCCAACACGTGGCGCGGACATGATCAGGGCGTGAGGGGTTTTTTTTGTCTTTTCAATATTCTTTTATTTCCCAATTTTGCGTAACATGCTGCTTCATTTTTTGGCTTCTAAGATTATTTTGGCTTTAATTATATTCATTAACAAATTGGCGTTTTATTTTTTCTTAGATCTGTCACGTTGAATTAATTGTTTTCGTGTCACATAGATATTTTTTTTGGCGTTATAGCGTTTCCCTGGTCAATTTTTTGGCGTTTTGTGGTGTTGTATAATAATTCACTACGAGTCATTAATATTTTCATAAGATTACAACAAGACCAAATGTTTTTTATGGCGTTTAGTCAATTTTTTTGGCGTTTAATATGTTGACAAGGTTCTTTGCCAGCACTCGTTCTCACAGTTTTCATACTATTAGCGTTTTGGTGTTTGTAGTTTTTGGCGTTTTATATAATAATGTATTTTATTAACAGAGAATTAGATAACAAACAACAGATAATTATATAACAAAACAATAGAAAATGAAAAAGAAAAAACGGTAATCTAAATTCTCATCCAAATTTTCACTGTCATCAGCCTCTTCTTCTTGAATTTGTTTTGGCATTTTGAACCTTTGAATACCTTAGCTAGATGCCAACTTTCCTACATAAACCCCGTCCTTTTTAGACGAAGCTTCTTAGTGGCATCCTGGTTTTTGGTGTGATATTCTTGTTTGGTGGCATGTCATTGAAGATCAACTCTTGCTTGAATGTTATTTATAATAATGGAGTCCAAAATAGCGTTTTACATTTGTGTTGATCCCTTTACGGCATGCATATAGTCATCAAGAACAAAGCTCACATTATGACATATCACTGTAATCAGTCTCTTTTTCTTGAATATTTGTCCATCTCATTCAGCAAAAGATTATAGAGATAACCACCTTAGAGAAGAATCCATTCAGTGAAAGCTTTGCCATCTGTGGTTTTTTTAACTAACTTTTTGGCGTTTTAAAGTGAGTGGTTTCTAGGGAACATGGGGTTTGTTTTTCTGGGTGTGATCAATTCATTGTGTAGAGACCCCTCTCTTATAGGAGTTTTTTGGCGCGTAGTTTAGGCGGGATTTTTAATGTAATAAATGATAGTAATAAAGTAACCGTCTTTTCAGTTACTGTGTGTATTTACTGTTTTGTTCAGCTTTATCAGTTTCCAGGGTGATAGACGTCCCATCTTCCAAGTTTGGCGTTTTTTTAAATGGCGTTATGCAGACCAAGATGACAAAATACAATAACAGAGAAAATATTAAACAGGAAAAATATTTTTTTATTATTTTTGGCGATTTGTAAAGAAATAACTTTTTTGTAGTATTTTTTGGCGTTTTGCAACTAAATAGAGAAATATAGCATTTAACTATCTTAAGAAAAAAAAGATTACACAGAAGAAAACTAACAAAAAAAAAATTAAAACTACTCGTCAGAAGGTACTTTATCCGAGAAGTATCCATCACTTCCGTCGTCTTCTTTCTCGGAGTCTTCATCTAGACTTTCATCCATGTCATCACCTTCACTTTCATCGGCTTCTTGTTCCTGAAGATTCTGAAGCCTCCATTTGAATATGTCCTGTATTAACGCCATTTTTGAGTCCTTGTCTGTGTTCAAACAAGTGGCGTTGTGCAATTCTTCCATGAACCCAAGCCCTTGCTTCGTCATGATGTTTTCAAGTAGGTAGTTATCCTGCTCTCCGCTGTCGTATATAACGGTCACCATGTCTGTTTCATCTCAAAACGCCATGATGTCATAACAGGGTCCGGTTTTCCATCTGCTTTGATTGGTCCAAATTTCCTTGTTAATGTTTTCATAAGCTTATGTGTTTCATGACATTCGTTATCTTGAGCGATGCCAAGAGATAGGATACCCCTCTGTACCTCTTCTTCCATCTTCAAAATTGCCTTGATCATCCTAACATACACCCTTCTTCTGTTGTCAAAACGTAGGACGAATCGCCTGATTGCTAGAGTGTGTCTCCACCAAACGATGGTTGGCATTTTTGGCGTTTTGGTTAAACTTGGCGCTTTTGGTAAAAGATGTGTTTTTGTAGAAGGTTAGATTTAAGTGATTATGGAAGCGATGTTTAACGTCGTTTATATAATGATGTTTTTTTAGAAGGGAATTTCTTCTAATAAATGTTAATAACTGAATTTCAGTTACTGTGTTGTTTCCTCTTCCTGTAATCTCCAACGCGTTTTATCATTAATATTTGACATTTTGTATTTAATGGCGTTTTATTTTTTTGAATGGTGTGTTATCATTTTTTGTTGGCGTTTTGAATTTAAGCGGTAAAAGACCCTTTTACCCTTAATGAAGCGCACCACACTATTAAAAGTGATGTTATTTACGAAAACACCACCGCGTCATCTAGTCCATAGATTGTTTTGATCTGACGATCCATAACCGTTCTCACACTTTTCCCCGTTTTCTCTAAATCCTAACCCTATATATATATATACATATATAGGGGAAGGTTTAAATGAGAACGCTAAATATTGTGAGAACCATGAGAACAAACGAAAAAACCACGAGAACTTGTTCAAAAACAATTCAAATTAAAAAAAAATTCTACACTTATCATTATTATTCGAATACAATGTTAGAAATTTAATTTACACGTTTAAATTTACGTGAATTCGTAAATAAAGAAAATTAACACATGTGTAAGTTTGCCATTTACACATGTGTAAATCTGTTATATTTACACATGTGTACAAAATATAAAAAGAGTGATTTTGAAAGAAGAAATGCATTATTAATGTTGAAAATTCTTTTATTGATGTTGTATCTTAATTACAATGAGATTTGTATTAAAAAAATTGGTTTTGATTGGTTTTTTCATTCGTTCTCACGGTTCTCGCAATATTTAGCGTTCTCAAAATAACCCTCCCCTATATATATATATATATATTGTTTGGTCTTTAGAAATAAGCTATTTTTAAGACTTGTCGATAAGTATATATATTTCTCTTATGTATCGGTCAAATATATATCTTGCTTGGCCTTTAAAAATAATCTACTTTTAAGACTTGTCAATAAGTATATATATTTCTTATGTGTCGATAAATATATATCTTGTTACTTATCCGATCTTGTGTATTTTTACCGAGTTGTTTTAGTATATATATAGTCTTCAACTCATTTATATATATTTGTCCAAATTTTTCCGTTCGTCTGATCAGCCGATATAAATGCCAAGGTATAGATAGATATATATACTTATTGTAACTTTGTCACAGTATTTTTGTAGGTACATATATGCATATCTATTTATTTACTTTGTCATAATTCCTTGTGTATTTTTGTAAGTATATTTTTGGTGTTGGTATTTAATTAGTTATGTATTCCTACATCTTCTAATAAATACACATAACACATAGATATTTATACACACTTGAAGGGTTTGCTGATTATATATATATATATATATATATATATATATATATATATAAGTTCATTTTAGCTTATGAAAATGCTAGTAAACTTAACTTAGTATGTTCACCAAAACCTTGTATAATCATGATTAAGTGCACTAAATACATTTTAGCCTTGTAAAACCTTGGTTAATTACACCTTAATCATGATTATAGTTTTAGAAAATTTTGTCATAGTTTCCTCTAAAATATGGACTTTTTCATGTTTAATAACATCTTCAAAAATCAATTTTCAACTCATCAAAAATCATCATCAACAACAAGATCATAAATATATAATTTTCCAACATCAACTTCATGAACTTTTTATGTAAATTACTAGTTCTTTCAAGATAACCATTCTTTTCCCATGTTCATCCATATGTTTTAACAAGTTCATATTAAGCCAGTTGCTTTACTCTTCCAAGATCAAAACCTATGAACATGAGTTTTAGAAAGCTTTATATCTTTCAAAAATCATTTTAAGACTATATTCAAGTTCATGATACTTCTTGTTTATGGATCTTGCTAGATCTAAACATATACTTGTTTAGATCTACGTTTTACAATATTTTTGTAAGATCATCATCTTTACATCTTCATCAACATCAAGAATCAACACATAAACAAGATAAGACTATTTATATAAGTTAATTTATATTGTTTGTTTTAGGATTTTCTTGTATTTTTAAGATGAGTTTCAAGATGATTAATTTGTACTTCTTTAATCTTCATGTAACAAGGAGCATAAGAATGGTGTGAGGTGAACTTACTACTAGCACTAAAGGCTAGGGAAGATTTCTAGTTGAAGAATAAGAAGAGATGAAGATGATAAGCTCCAAAATAAGCTCCTAGATGATCATCACACTTGTATCTTCCTTAGATCTTCATGCCATGTTCTTGAAAGCTTCTTGAATACTTGAAATGAACTTGAAGATGAGGGGTGTTGTTGGGTGGTTCTTGGCCAAAAATAAGAGAGGAGAAAGAGAGGATTGTGTGCGTTTGAAAGTGAATGAAATGGTGATGGATAAGGTGGTGTTGTTGGTCTTTTATCTCTCAAGTTTCCTTAGTCAACGCAAGATCTTCTCATGCCATGCCTTTCTATCCATATCATGATCATAAGGTGAGGGCATGTGGCCGTCACCATTGCCGTCAACTAGGGAAAGGGGGTAGGCATGGTGTTGTTCTTTGTTTTATCAGTTACACATGTGATGGAAAGTTTGAATTCTAGATATTTAGGTTGTTAGTATAATTAGGATGATTAGGATGTTTAATAGAGTTTAGGGTGGTAAATCATATTAACTAGTTCACTAGACTAGTCTAATTAGTGTTTAGATATTGAAAATGACACTTGTTTCGTTATCGGATCGTTTACCGGCACTTTGTATAATGTTACATGTTAATATTCCTTTTTACACCCTTCTTATATATGTGATATTCTTGGTATTGTATGTGATCATTAACATGGTTTAATGATTATATAATGCTTCCTTGATTCTTGAATTGTTAACAGGTTTGTGGAATTGGTAACTTTTGTATATCAGTAGGACAGTTTAGTGTTTATGCATCTAGGGTTTTGTATATATATTGTATCGGACATGATTTCTTGTCATGTATTTGCCGTTTCAGGGAGTATCAGAACTCTCCTGGCATGAGTAGTGTGTTCGCATTGTTTACCAACGTTTTCTGACATAATTTGTATCGTATCGTATCGCGATGCGGCGAATACGATTATGTGATATGTAATGTAAATGTATATCCTGGCATTGCTAGACTTATGAGACTCAGTTATATCAAAATTAAATCCAATGCACGTAATTTTATATGTAAACAGTGATTAAGTTGTACGGAATTATCTGTTATTTTGCCGTTTGTCACATATACCAGAAAGGCAAATATTTATACACCACACTAAGCCCACACAACCTCCAACCCAAGTAAATAAATATAACATAATTCTATTAATTCTAAGAAAAAACGTGAATGCTCAACTTTAGAGAGGGATGGACACATTAACTAATATAACTTGAAGACCTACCATCGTACCACTACCATTACTTGAAACAAATCAACAACCTAGTTAAGTAGTAAGTTTGTTAGGGTAGCATTAGGCTTTTGGTATCCAAGTGTGTAGATTGGTGGCCCTTCTCAAGAGATAGAGGGTTCGAGTACTGCAGTGAACAATGATGTGGAATTAGGTGTAAATTAGGTTAATTAAAAGTATAAAAAAACACAAGTGTTATCTATATTCTTAGATTATGCGTCTAGTGGTAACAAAACGTGTAGTAAACCCTTGATCCGTAATATTCGTTAATCAATTCTCTTATTTCTTCCATACTCGTTTTGTTTTCTCTACGAAATATTGATGTCATTAAGGTTGGGGAGTATTATTGAAGAAACTGGGAGTTCAATTTGTTCTTGCAATATGTAGAAATCAATGGTAAATTCGAGCATTTGTAATATGGGATAAGACATAAATAACCACTAAATTCGTTATAAGAAAAGTGTTTTTGTCACATGTATTCGGCCAAACCGATTCTACTTCAACATATTCTTGTTTGAATTATGTGTATGTTTTAGAGCAGCAACAATGCTACGGTTTGAAATAGAAGTCCAAAAACAAACCACCTGATCCATACCACCCCGCGTAGTGAAGGTTTGACGTTAGTGGTCTGGTTTGTTCCAACGGACTATCTTGGTTTAGAATTGCTGGGACCACACAATCACAAACGTTTTTTAGTCTAAAAAGTGGGGTGTGATGTGGAGGTTTGGAATGGTTTGAGATGCTGACTATGCTAGTTTGGATTTGGACTTTGACCAGCGTTGTAAATGCTCTTATATGTATTTTTTATGTAATAGTATTGCGTATTTTTTTTAAATAGACACAAATGTATAATTTCGCAAACTTAAAGTTTAAATGTAAGTTTACTTGATTTACTCTAGGTTGGTTCAACAACTATAGGGCAATAAATTTAAAACTTGGTAAAAAATGCATCAAACAATCAGGTTTTAATTACAATGATATTAAAAGTATAAGTTATAGTTTTTATCTTATGTCAATTCTGATTATATATTTCGTACCAGTTAAGAATTATGAGTTGAGATAACTAGATAAGTAGAAGTGATAAATATATACGTCATATACATTTAAGTTTCTCAAGTTGACTGATGACGGGGGTAGCCCAAGATCAAATAAAAATGACTTAAATACATAAACGATCGAAAGGTTAAACGGTTCGAAGGTTAAAAAGCTGGGAGATGGGGAAAAGCAATACGGGAACAGTAAGTAGTCACATCTCTGGATTGCTTCACCAACCCACCAGCCGCAAAAGCAACTCGGATCCACAGAACACACTCTTTTACCCGCAGGTCAAAGCCTTCAACCCCCAAAAAGGGCAAGACCCCCACTGCAAGCATGGTCACTAGTCAAATGCATTCCTCTTTGAGTGACGTCTTCTCCTATATATTAGACACTTCATTTACTAAGGAGGACACAGCAGGCCAGCCCTGATTCCTGAAATCTCTGGTCATTCACTTCGAAGTACTTGCTTCATGCGAGTTACTTCATTTCACATCCGACACACATTCCGTTTGCTTATTCATCCGAATCTGAACATACTTCAGAGGAGGATCTTCAGCAAACAATAAAAATAAACTAGTGAACCTCTCTCCACGTCTTGCAAACGTGGGGGGACCCCACGACCTGCGTTAGGCAAAGTTGAACCCTTCAACCCTTTTGCCTAACCAGCCAAGCTACTATCTTTGGTCTATTATTTGTGGCATCAACAAGTTGGCGCCCACTGTGGGGCTACGCCGCTATTTCTTCTCAAAAAGACCTAGTAGTGGAGCTCTTTTCTCTTGAAACGACCTTGTCGAAAAGTGGATCCCCGGGAGAAGTAAATCAGGTTCCAAACACCTCTACCCCGGGTACTAGCCAAACTCATGTGGCTATACCAACTTCTTTCTCAACTCCGGGGAGCACTCCCGAGTTTCTCACTTTCAACACTCCAACTCCGTCCAGATCCGGAGTCCCTTCCCCCAATGTTGGTGTCTCTGACACCCCAACACGTGTTGAACTTACCCCTGAAGGAGTTGCCAATAACTTCCTTGAGTTGAGGTCTCTCCTCAACCAATATGTGAGTAGGGAAAGGGACAAAGGAGTGAGGATTCGTTTAGACTATGATGAGCCAGAACCAACGTTATCTCCCGGACCCCCCGTCCCTCCTTTTGCATCTAGGGACGAGGCTGGTCCCAGTAATCCTCCAAACCCTAACCCATATCTGTCCGCAAGGCCGAATCCTACAACATATCCTCTCTTCTCTTCTCAACCAGTTACAAGTGGTGCTCCATTGGGGCATGAGCTGACTCTCGACCAGCTCCTGCAGTCCCCGGTAACGAGCCTTCAACCCTCAACAACAACTTCATGGGAACAAGCTTTGTCCGTACTCCCCTTGGCTTGAAGTGCTGTTATGAGCACCCCTTTGGGAGTTAGTTGCCCAATAGCACCCGGAAGCCTTCAAGGCTTCAACCTCATGCCCCAGATGATGTCCCAGATGATGGCCAGCTTCCCGTGGTAGCACTTTATAAATCAGGTGCTGGCCACTCAGGGGAACAGCAACAATGACAACAACACGGGTGCAAGGGCTGAAGAAGATTTGGCCAAGCCTTACAAGCCGAGTAACCTCTCGTGCTTTTCACAACAAATAGCCGATTATGATTTTCAAACGAAAATCAAGATGCCATCCCACATCAAAACGTATGATGGGACTGAAGACCCTGAGGACCATCTTCAGATCTTCACTGGTGCAGTAAGGATTGAGAAATGGTCAAACGCTGAATGTTGTCTAATGTTCATGCAAACTCTTTTCGGATCAGCCAGGATTTGGTTCAATGATTTATCTGCCCGAAGCGTTCGAAGCTTCGACGACCTCAGCAAGGGTTTTCTGGCCAATTTCTCCCAACAAAGGCGATATGTCAAAGATGCAACAGTGATCTTTCAGATAAAACAACGTGACGATGAAAGTCTTCGAGAGTTTATCGAACGATACAAGAAGGAAGGTCTAACATATGTAGGGGCGGACGAGAAAATGAGGGTAGCTGGTTTTATGAACGCTATCACCTCAAAATATCTCACAAGAGATTTCAACAAATCCCTACCCAAGACCTTGGAAGAAGCTCTCGAAAGAGCGGAAGCCCATATCCGGGGAGAGGAGGCAGTAGATATCAAAGAACAAAGGAAAAGAGGATCCAGTTGGCGAAGCAACAGCCCAGCCAGAAAAAGAGGGAACTTTAACTCCTATGACAGACGTCAAAAGGGTTCAGACCATCGAAGGCTTGAAGGTCGGAACCCTTCCACCAGGGAGAAAGGCATAAGTTTCACACCCCTCACAAAGACTCCTCAAGAAATCCTTGCAACAGAAGAGGTCAAGCAAAACTTTCGGCCTCCCAGGCCTCTCCCCAAAAGCAGGAAGAATGAAAACTCCACACAATATTGTGAATTTCATGAAGAAAAGGGACACCATACCAACGATTGCTTCCAACTTAAAAAGAGGATCGAAGAAGCCATCAAGTCCGGGGAACTTGCTCACTTGGTCAAGGGAGTAAGGGACAAAATGGCTGAAGGAAAAGGCAAGGAAGTCAATATGGTAGATTTCGATGGAAGGGTTCCAAACAAAAAGCAGCGGTTGGAAGCTTGGGAGCTTCAGTGTGTTTGTTTCCCCCCAACTGAAAAAGACCCTCTTTCAAACCCTCTTGTGGTTGAGGCTACTGTGGGAATATTGCAAACAAGTAGGGCATACATAGACACTGGTGCGGCTACAGAAATCATGTTTGAAAAGTTCTTCAACCATCTAAGCAATGAAGAACGTTCAAGGCTTCAACCCTCCGGAACCTCCATAAAAGGTAGTACCGACATACCCCTCAAGCCTTTAGGGCAACTGACACTTGATGTTCGTTTCAGCGAAGGTCAGAAGGAGAGAGTCCAACCATTCACCTTTGTGGTTATCAACATACCTTCAAACTATGACGTGATCATTGGGAGGCCGGGACAGTGTGCATTTTACATGGTTGTGTCTGTTGGCCATGGCACTGTCAAGTTTCCCACCGAGAGGGGAATTGCAACCCTTCAACCTTCCAAGGAGGCTTACATGATTGAAGGAGAAAGTTCCAAAAGTGAAGAAGACAAAAAAAGGCTAACGATAAATCCCAAGTACCCTGAGCAGAAGATAAGGGTCAATCCAAGCCTTTCACACGAGACCCTCTCGTATCTTGAAAAGCTAATAACACATTACAGTGATGTCTTTGCTTGGTGCCCGGAAGATATGACAGGCATCCCTCGGAGCATCGCTGAACATGAATTGAAGATACCACCCAACTTCAAGCCTGTCGTCCAGAAGAAACGAAGTCTAGCACCCGAAAGAAGCCTGGCTGCATGCCTAGAGGTTGAAAAGCTTGTGTCAGCCGGCATTCTCCGCGAGGTCAAGTATCAATCCTGGGTTGCAAACCCGGTAATGGTCTGAAAACCAGACAATTCGTGGAGAATGTGCATAGATTTCAAGGATCTTAATAAGGCTTGTCCTAAAGATTGCTACCCGTTACCAGAAATTGATCTCAAGGTCGACTCCCTTACTGGTTACCCGTTCAAATGCTTTCTCGATGCCTACAAAGGTTACCATCAAATCCTCATGAAGGAAGAGGATGAAGAAAAGACAGCCTTTCATATGGACAAAGGGATATTCTGTTACCAAAAGATGCCTTTTGGCCTCAAGAACGCTGGAGCAACCTATCAACGCCTAGTTGACAAGGCCTTTGCAAGTCAAATCGGTAAAAACATGGAGGCATATGTAGACGACTTGGTGATCAAAAGCAAGACGGAGTATCAAATGCTCGATGACATTCAAGAAACCTTCAAGAACCTAAGGAAGGTCAACATGAAACTCAACCCAGAGAAATGCTCTTTTGGGTTTGAGGAAGGTAAATTCCTTGGGCACATTGTGGGAAAACAAAGCATTAAAGCCAACCCGAATAAGGTGAAAGCTGTTCTGGAAACCAAACCACCAAGAAGCAAATAAGAGGTTGAGAGCTTAAATGGGAAGCTTGAAGCCTTGAAGCGTTTTACCTCCAAGTTGGCTGAAAGATCTTTGCCCTTCTACAAAACGCTCAAGAACTGCTCTGATAAGAAAGACTTCAAATGGACTGAGGAGGCTGAAGAAGCCTTCAACCAGATGAAACAACATCTCGCTTCCTTACCTGACATTGCAGCTCCAGAAACGGGGGAGTTAATCTCGGTGTACCTTTTAGTCGCTGAGGAGGCCATAAGCGCGGTCCTCACCATTGAGCGAGAAAAGGCACAGGTACCCGTTTATTTCTTCAACAAAACTCTAAAATTGGCTGAAACCAAATATCCTCCTCTTGAAAAACTTGCCCTAGCCCTAGTCCAAACAGCTAGAAGGCTTCGAAGGTATTTTCAAGCACACCCTATACAAGTGGTCACTGACCAGCCTATTAAGAGTGTGCTTGAAAAACCAGAAAACTCGGGACGATTAGCCAAATGGGCAGTGGAACTAGGCGAGCATAACATCACCTACATCCCAAGAAAAGCTATCAAAGCTCAAATATTGGCTGATTTCATTGTAGAAGTCCCAAAGCAAACAGTCACTGAAGTGAACACCGCCACCACTGAACCCTCAGACCTTGAAGCCTGGAAGCTTTTCACCGATGGGGCTTCAAGCGTTGAAGGGTCAGGGGCTGGGCTCATTTTGATCAATCCAGAAGGGTTGGAATTCACGTATGCTCTCCGTTTTGATTTTCAGACCACCAACAACGAGGCTGAATATGAGGCACTGATCGCCGGCTTAAGATTGGCTAAAGAAATGAAGGTCCAAAAGCTTGAAGTGTTCACAGATTCGTTGCTGGTCTCGAGCCAAGTGAATGATAGCTACGTTGCAAGGGAGCCCAACATGAAAAGATACAAAGAAAAATCCAAGGAGCTGATGAGTACCTTCCAAGCATGCAATATCAAGCAAATTCCCAGGTCCCAAAACAAAAAGGCGGATGCCCTGAGTAAGCTTGCATCTCTCACTTTCGCCCACCTTACCAAGAAGGTGTTGGTGGAAGTGTTAAAGGCTCCATCAATCGACGAATTGGAAGTTCAAGACGTAGTCACTGAGGAAGATCCAAATTGGATGACTCCAATCAAGAAATTCCTTAAAAATGGTGAATTGCCAAGTGATCAAATAGAAGCCGAAAGGGTTAAGATCAAAGCAAGGCAATATGTGCTACAAGATGAAACCCTTTTACAAAAAGGGTTATCTTGCTCCCTTGCTAAGATGTGTGGGTCTCGGGCAAAGTCAGTATTTGATCAAAGAAATTCACGAAGGTATATGCGGAGCTCATTTTGGAGCTAGGTCGGTGGTTGCAAAACTTATGAACCTTGGGTATTTTGGCCCTCAATGCACCGGGATACTGCTGAGCAATTAAGGAAATGTGATACCTGCCAAATTCATGCACCAATCCCAAAAAGTCCCTAGCATGATCTGGTCCCAATAACCTCAGCATGGCCAATCTATAAATGGGGGATGGACATTGTCGGCCCGTTTCCCCCAAGCAAAGGTGGGGTGAAGTTCTTGTTGGTGGCCATAGATTATTTCACCAAGTGGCCCGAGGTTAAACCACTTGCAAAGATCACGGGTAAACAGGTCATTGACTTTGTTTGGGAAAACATTATTTGCCGCTATGGATTGCCGGGAGTACTTGTCACTGACAATGGAAAGCAATTTGCTGAGAAGCCATTCAGCGTTTGGTGTAAAGAATACAGGATCAATCAGGTTTTCAGCTCAGTGGCATACCCACAGTCAAACGGCCAGGTTGAAAGGACAAATCGAAGCATAATGGAAGGTATCAAAACAAGACTGGGAAGGTACGAAAGCAACTGGCTCGATGAATTGCCTAGTGTTCTATAGGCCATAAGAACAACCGAAAAAACAAGCCATAAGAGAACACCCTATAGCTTGGTATTTGGATCCGAGGCTGTGATCCCAGCCGAAGTGGGAGTTGTAACACAACGAATCGTCAACATAGATCCCGAAACAAACCAAAGAGAGACCATGTTGAACTTACAACTCCTAGAAGAAACACGATACTAAGCTGCAATTCAAGAAGCCAAGTACAAGCAACGAATGGAAGCCTACTACAACAAGAGAGTCAAGAATGAACGTTTCAAGCCTGGAGACCTGGTGCTTAGAAACAATGAAGCTAGTAAAAAGGAAAATCAAGGAAAGCTTGGTCCAAAATGGGAAGGTCCATACACCATCCTTGAAGCACATAAGGGTGGATCTTACAAGCTAGCAGACTCAGAGGGTAAAAGGCTTCCAAGGCATTGGAATGGAAAGACCTTGAAAAGGTTCCATGTTTGAACAGGAAAGATTGGTTTGTATTCTACAAGTTGTATTTCGAGAATGACAATACGAACACCTTTTGTAAGAACAAGTATCTATCGAATGGATGAAGTTGTTTTATCAAACTTGTCTTTCTATCCTAAGATCAGGTTGAGAACCTAGCAAAAAACTCCATGGCAAGGGCCATGTAAGGGGATGAGCTCCCAGGCCACATCGCTCAATAGGTTCAAGGGTTGAATGAACCTATATAAGGGGTGAGTTCCTAAATCAACACAACTCCATGAGACTTAGCATTGAAAACAAAATCGTCTCATAGACAGGTTTGAACAGCCTACACCAAACGTTCCTTAAGCCCAAAAAAAATAATCAACCAACAGGCTTATGAAATCAAATAAAAAGCAAGAAAATGATGAATAGGATAGGTGCTGTGTCTTCTTGTTAAAAATACCAAGGCTAAGTGACTGCATCACTGAACCCTTTAAGGTATAAAACACATAAAGACAACACAAACTCGACAAAGACAAAGTTACAAGAAAAAGATATAACTCGAAGAGTAGTACAACAACTTGAGCAAAGAGTTATAAAAACTTAAAATACAAACCAAGTCAAGTTACAAAACTAAGAAGCCTTGAGGGCTTCAAGCCACATATGTGACAACTCAAAACCGTAAAGGCTTCGACCTACCTACGGATAGCCAGAAAGCTTAAAAGCTTGAAGCCAACCAAGCTGCCTTAACAAAATAGGCACAAGTATAAAAACACAACACAAAGAAAATAGTTAAACATAATATCATAACAAAGAAAGCCCTGAATGACTTTCAACCATTCAAACACAAGTTAAAACAAGTACTAGTGACTTGCAAGCTTAGATATTGTTCAAACGGCCACACAGGACTAAAAGCACAACCACATAACAAGAACCTTAGGGGTTCCTGCAAAACCTAATATTGTCTAAAGTTAACATTACAAACCACAAATTGTTTTTGAGTGCTAAGAAAGCTACGAATATCCGTTAAGCATCAGCAGAATGCTTGGAAACCTCGGAACCTTCACCCTTGACCTTCTTTGCTTTCCTGGACTTCTTAGCTTTTACACCACCATCACCACCTACTGCTGAAGCCTCCAAGCTTGCATCCTTCGAAGCATCCGGTCCACCTGAAAGGGTGTCATCACTATATCCCGAGTAGGATCTCTTCCTTGAAAGAGAACCTAAGACTTCAGCACAGACTTTTTCATTAAGGCCCTTCGGTTTCAAGTCCTGCAACACAGTAAGAGGCTTACCAAAACAAGCAGAAACTTGATGGATATAAGGGTAGGTCATCCTCTCCATCTGTTCAACGGAGCCCTTGAAAATATCGGAAGACTCGGGACGAAACAGGGGAGACTTCTCCAAAGGATGGCCGGATTCATGAAGCTTATAACCAGCGATGAGGCCCTGATGTTTCCCCAGGTTGAGCAATTTAGTGTAAACTTCACCAAGGGCAGAGTTGAACTCCTTGGAGTGTAAAAGGTACGTAACAACCTGTTGGAAACCCTGCTCAATTAACCACTGATTATCACCAGTGGTTTGAGCAACCGAAGCTTTCAACCCTTCTTTTTCCTCATCAAAAGCCCGCTGCTGAACAGATAAAGCTTCCCTGTCAGCTTTAAGCTTCAACCGATCGGCCTCAAAGCTCTTCTTCAAATCACTCATTTCAATGTCATGCCTCCTAGTCAGTTCACTAACCTTCTTGTCCCACGCTTCTTCTTTCTCAGCAAACCCAACTATCTATTTCTTCATCGCAGCCATTGAAGATTTCATCTTATCTTTCTTCTTAGAAAATTCTTCATATTCTTGCATCCTCTTACGAAAACGAGCAATCCCCTGAGGTAGCATGGTAGCAAGGTTGCAGGTACTCAAAATCATGCGGGATAACATTAAGTCATCATCCATCTCAGCAATGGTGTTGTGAACTAAAGGAGGAGCAATGTGACTCAGAGCATCTTCACAAACAGCAACATCTTTGAAACTGTCATCAATTTTCACCGACCAACCAGGCACATAAACTTCGTCCGGATCAAACCCTTCAACGTCCCTGCTCGAAGAACCTTGAACAGGAGTATAAATAACCTTCTGGGCTGGGGTCTTCTTCTTCCCATGAATAACCAACTTCTTTTCCTTCTCAACACCCACTTCAACACCTTCACCTCCTGAAGCCTCAATATCATCACTCAACTCCACTAGTTCAGTAGAAGTGGATTGAGGAGCACCCTTGAGTAAACGGCGAGCAGATCGACGGGTTGAAGCCTTGGGGGCAATAGGCTTAGAAAAACCCTTCACATTGGAAACACTAACATACCCAGTACCTTCAAACCTTTGCTCAGCACCCATAACTGCAACATTCTCATCAGGAATAACTGGAACATCTCCAAACGCAACATCAGAAGTATCGTCGCTCTTGATGAAATCTAGGGCAGACATGACTGCAAATAAGAACAAAACATAAGCCATAAATTAAGGAAAACACAAAGGAAGTGAAGAAGAGATAAGCATACCCGTGCCATTCCTCATCAGAACCGGATCCCGATTGGCCTTTTCCCACACTTTACTAACCCCTAACAAGACTAGCAAATGTTCAGGAAAGGGACGAACCCTTGAAGGGCACTCCCGGATGGCTTTGAGAAAAGCGTCATTCAAATCGGATTCAGGGGGTTTCGGTTCATTGAGAACAGCATCTGGGTGCCTCCACACCATCTTGAAAGGGACAATAGAATCGGACACCCAGAAAAAATGATCCTTCCAGGTACCAAGGGTGGTAACCATGGAAGAAATAAGACAAGCATCAACCTTGGACGTCTCAAAGGTGAACCAATCACCGTTTTTGGCCAATCGAAAAAATCGACGAAAAAGCAAAAGCGTAGGATCATAACCAAGGGCACGGCATAAAACTTCAAAATGTAAAACCCTAGCCATACCCTTTGGATGAATCTGACCAAAGGAGACTCGGTAATACTCCAATAAATTTAGAACAAACAGGGAAACGGATAACGGAGGTTTGAAAACTCAAAGTGACGACAATAAAGAGCAATAAAACCAGACGGACATTTGTCAATCGGAACATCACAAGCAGGAGCAGTCGGTTTAAACTTGGTCCCAATACCATATTCCATACAAAATAATTCTACTTCTTCCTGGGTTAATCGAGAAAATGATTTTGCCAAATCCTTACGAGCGCCCATTTTGAAGAAAATAAGAAGAAAACAAGGAAATAGGGTAAAAACCGGAACTAACCTGAAGAAGGAAAGGAAAGGCGGAGGAGAACTTGAAGGGAAAATGGAAAAATTATTGTGAATCTTCAAGTAAAAAGATAAGGATCACAATAAAAAATTATGAGAGTCATTAAACCACCCCTGCAAAAAACCGCCGACCTATTAACTGACACACATCAATCAAATCAGTTATCAGTTTTTTAAAATTTGAAAACTCAACCGTTTCCAACCCTTCAAGCTTTGAACCCTTGAAGCCTTTAGGCAAGCAAAATACATGTATAAAAGTCAGAAGTCTTTGAGCTTATTCCCCAAAAACCTCTGACTTGGGGGGCTGATGACGGGGGTAGCCCAAGATCAAATAAAAATGACTTAAATACATAAACACTCGAAAGGTTAAACGGTTCGAAGGTTAAAAAGCTGGGAGATGGGGAAAAGCAATACGGGAACAGTAAGTAGTCACATCTCTGGATTGCTTCACCAACCCACCAGACGCAAAAGCAACTCGGATCCACAGAACACACTCTTTTACCCGCAGGTCAAAGCCTTCAACCCCCAAAAAGGGCAAGACCCCCACTGCAAGCATGGTCACTAGTCAAATGCATTCCTCTTTGATTGACGTCTTCTCCTATATATTAGACACTTCATTTACTAAGGAGGACACAGCAGGCCAGCCCTGATTCCTGAAATCTCTGGTCATTCACTTCGAAGTACTTGCTTCATGCGAGTTACTTCCTTTCACATCCGACACACATTCCGTTTGCTTATTCATCCGAATCTGAACATACTTCAGAGGAGGATCTTCAGCAAACAATAAAAATAAACTAGTGAACCTCTATCCACGTCTTGCAAACGTAGGCAAAGTTGAACCCTTCAACCCTTTTGCCTAACCAGCCAAGCTACTATCTTTGGTCTATTATTTGTTGCATCAACATTGACTATTCCAATAGAAATGGTTAATCTTGTGTCATTGCCATGAATCCATTACAAAGTACGTCCATCTGAGTATAGGATAGTATACAATTAAAATGATAGTTTTAAAATTCATATGATTATATATGTTTAGTATTATAAGGTAAAATCATCATACAAAGTCTCTTATATCTAAGCAGAGTACAAAGACACTATAGACCGCAAAATATAACACAGCACCGAGGAAAAAAAAAGACAAAATAATAGCAAAAAAAAAAAAACACAATGACGAAAATAAAAGAAAAACACAATGATAAATAAAAGAAACAATGATCTAAACAAAAATTCTAAAATCTTCAATCCAAAAATCAAAAAGCGAAAAAACTAAAATCTAAGATCGTGGAGTTTGACGAGGCGGTTCCAATACTGCTAAAATGAGTTCAATCGGAGTCTGTTTGATACCCTTTCTACGACTTCTTATTTTTTGGAGATATTGTATTTGAGCTTTACCCTGATATTATATGGTTTAATATATTTATAAAATACATAAAAATATTAAGATACGGTGGGGTTCTAGAGTGAACACTAGTATATTTGTGAATTGAGTGAACAAATAATGGCCTTTGATTTACATTATCAAATCGTATAATACACTAATGTATTTTCATCATCAAATATTGACCATTGAATTACATTTGTGTATTGATAATCAAAGACTAGAATTAGCTCATTAGTGTTCATAGATTGAGGATCCTGTACATTAATCCAGAAGTGTGAGAAGTGTATTATAACACTATATAACACCATATAAACACCGTATAACAATATGTAACACCATATAACACCATATAACACTATGTAACACTATATAACAAATATAACACTATAGTTTGTCTGATAGCATGTCTATGATAGATGTATAGTGTTATATATTGTTATATAGTGTCATATAGTGTTACATAGTGTTATTGGTGTTACATATTGTTATATGGTTTTTATATGGTGTTATATAGTGTTATAATACACTTCTCACACTTCTGGATTAATGTACAAGATCCCTACCCAGTGTTCACAATCAAGTGGATTATTCACAAATGAAGTTAACCCTATTACGATATTCGAAAGTAATAAAGGCTTTTGGAATCATGATAAATTGATATTAAAGAGTAGTGGATTCAAAATCATGATTTTTACCTACCAATTAATCAGAACTTATTCGCCTATTGCTTTCTTCCTAAGTTTAGGTGAAATCCTATTATATCCCTCACAAACCTAAAATACACATTCAAAGGTCTTGGTTAAAAAGAACAAATATGATGGCATGATAATTACGGTTTATTACTTATTAGAGAGCACTTAGCATCAATTTGTGGAAGTTTTTTAAATATATTTTTGCAAAAAGAGAGGTTAATTTGAGAAGAAAATATTAATTGAGAAGAAAAAAAAAACCAAAGTGTAAAATTGTAAAACATCAAATATTTTTTTCCATCTTATTTATTATTATCTTTGACTTATTAATTAGTTATTTTTTAAATATATTTTGCAATAAGGGAGGTTAATTTGAGAAGAAAAAAAAACGAAGGGTAAAGTTGTAAAACATCAAATACTTTTTTCCATCTTATTTATTATTATCTTTGACTAATTAATTTGTCATAAAGACTATCATCCTCCATAATAAAAATTTTTGCCTACACACATCAAAATTTATCCTAAACATATCAAAATTTATTATACACAACTCGTAATTTATCCTACACATCTCGTAACTTACTCTACACATCTCGTAACTTATCCTACATTCTAAATTATTATTTTTTTTAAATATATATATATATATATAGGTAAAGAGTAATGTACAATATTGCTTATCGTACATTACGTACGCTTCAATCTCAGCCGTCAGATCATCTTCCCGCATTTTAAAATTGCATGTTGTTTTTTTATAACAATTTCGCATGTGATAATTTTTTATGAATTCGTATGTTGTTTTTTTTGTACCAATTTCGCATGTGATAATTTTGATTAAATAGCATGTTGTTTTTTTTATAACAATTTCGCATGTGATAATTTTTGATGAATTCGCATGTTGTTTTTTGTACCAATTTCGCATGTGATAATTTTGATGAAATAGCATGTTGTTTTTTTGTAACAATTTCGCATGTGGTAATTTTGATGAAATCGCATGTTAAAAAACCAATATGCGAAATTGTTACAAAAAAACATGCGAATTCAATGCGGGAAGATGATCGGACGGCTGAGATTGTAGCGTACGTAATGTACGATAAGGGCATTTGTACGTTAACCTAACCCTATATATATATATATATATATATTGAAAATAAGCTACAAATTTAATGTAGTTAATTAAAAAGGAAGACTACTAATTAATGATCTATTTAAGTTTACTAATATGCCTTTACAATAATATTAAATACAAATATTAAATAAAGCAAAATAAAATATTCTTATTGATTAGAAATTTTTCTTTCTTCTTCTTAAAAAAAAATTCTTCTCCATTTGACCTCTCCATTTTTGCAATATATACATAAATAACAAATAGTGTGAAAATATATCTCTAGTTTTGGGATTATTGGTTTATTTTGATATTTTATCTTTTTAATTGAACAACAATAATTCACATTCATCGGAATTAGAAATGAACCAACGTGAGACTGGAAATGAATAGTACATGCAACAACTACATGGGCACTTCTCCAACACACTTTAGGGCATGTTTGGCTAAGCTTTTCCACCTAACTTTGTTGGTGCATATAGTGTCTGTTAACTTTGTCTTGTATCGAGTCATGTATAGTTTAAGGCACGGAAAACGAGGAAACATGTATTTAGGGTAATTCCGCTTGAATGGTGCTTTATATGGGTTCAAACGAAATTAAAGGTTTCACACGGAATTACTAATTCCGTACGGAATTAAGTAATTCCGCATGAACTTGTGATTTCGTTTGAGTCGACTTCAAGCGTAATTAAGACTCCTATAAATACCTGATCTGATCTGTCATTTTCATACGGAATTACGGAGTGTTGTTTGTGAGCCGAGGTGCTGCTAAATTGTTACCAGATCTGTAAAGCTCAGGAAATCAGTAATAGATAAAGATTTGAAAGGAACAAGCTGTGTTGACATCAATTACATTGATTCCGCCTTTGTTTTTGATGATGAACTACTCAGATTGACTTTTTAGGGTCACACGACGATCCAACAAGTGGTATCAGAGCTCAGGACGAGGAGTTCATACCAATTCAGCTTGATTTCAGCCGATTTTCTTACTTCTACTCATTCTTTTCTGATTTGAACAAAATTTTACGGACAAAATGGCTTGATTTTCACATATCTTAGGCGAAATACACTTTTAACAAACCCTTGAAAGTTTCAGACTAAAATTCGAAGTAAAAGTGACAAAAATGGACCTGAGAGTTAATTCCGTTTGAACGGACATATAATTTCGCTTGAAAATTGTGTTGTAATTCCGCACGAAATTATACTTTGTGTCTAATTTCGTTTGAACCGTTCAAACGAAATTACTAATTTCGCTTCAAAGTCCTAATTTCGCTTCAAGAGTTATAATTTCGTTTGAAAGTGACCTAATTCCGCACGGAATTAGATCCTGTTTGATAATTTCGTTTGAAGTGTGTGAGCAAGCTAATTTCGTTCGAAAGTATTTCCGTTTGAAAAGTGTAATCCCGTTTGAAGTTCACAATTTCGTGTGAACTAATTCCGCTTGAAACTTCTGTTTTTAAAATCAAAAATTTTTCTAATTGTTTGTTGATTGTTTCAGGTACTTGAAAATGGATGATCTGTTCATGAATCCATTTTGCGATGTGTTTGCTTATACCGGTGGTTTGGGAGATGATACAGCGAAGAATACGAATGAAACTACACCGACATTGAGTGCAAAGAAGATTATTTCCGATGCAATGAGTGTAGAAAGTGCTTATGGGACATACAATAAACCTCCCAAACTAATGGCAATAGAAGATTACAACCGGTGGGCTACAAGGTTTGAGGAGTGGCTTAAAGCATTCGCATACCCAAGTTGGAAAAGTTTAAAGAACGGTTATACTTCGGGAGATCGTAGTGGTCAAAGTTTAGTAGAACCTGATGATATAGAAAGATATGTCTCTGAACAAAAATGCATAGCATTGATTCATCAGTCAGTTAGAGATGATATAATTTCGTTGATCGAGTATAACAATTCGACAGGTCTTTGGGAGAAACTGAGGGTAAAGTGTGTAGGTAGTGCTGAGATTGTAAAAACAAAAAGAAACTGTTACGTAAAGAGTTTGATTTATTTGGTTGTATGAAGAATGAATCTGTTTGTAAAATAATCGAAAGATTTGGGCATCTGAAGATGGAGCTGGCTAGACATGGAATCACTTATACTCAAGAAGAGTTGATTGACAAATTGTTTGATTCGTTGCCGAATGAGCAAGACTGGCAATATTTTGCTTTAATGTTGAAGAACACGATCAAGCCGCCAGAAGTTTTGACAGTAGATCTACTCACTGAAAGACTGGAAAGCCACGAGTTAGAGATTAAGAAATCTAAAGTCAACAATTCAGCTTATCAGCAGAATGTGGAGCTGTATTACAGAGGAAATCTACCAAAGACTGGTTCTCCAAGAACATCATTTTCTGCAGAGAGCTCAAACTCTGTGAACCAAGAAAGTCCTCACAGTGGTTTTCACAGTGGATCTTCTTCAACAACTTCAAACCAATCTGCATCAAAGAATCTATTCCAATGTAACATTGCTGTTGATCTGAAGAACGCTCAAAATTTCAGTGAAGAGTCAGCAAAACAGCAGATGGTTTTCTTAGCGTCTTTGCTTGAATCATACGAGAGTCTCGTGGCGGGCAAGATTGGAAACACCAACCTGACAAAGGAGGACTATGATCAGATAGATCCTGAAGAGATGGAACTGATTGATATCAGGTGGTGTATGGCCAGTGCAGTCTGTAGAGCACAACGTTTTATGGAAATCACGGGAAGACATTCAATTGGCGGACCTTCCACCAAACTTGGCTTTGACAAGTCAAAGGTCACTTGTTTCAGGTGTAAACAAAAGGGACATTTCAAGCGTGAATGTCGAAACGCACCTGCTGATGATACTGCTAATCCGTTCAGAGAAGATTACTACAAGAGAGCAATTTATCATCAGAACAAGGCTGAATCCCCCCAGAATGAAACAACTTGAAGATAATCCTAAAGAAAAATCAAGAGCTCTAGCTGTTATTCACGATAACGAAGGTTTTGATTGGAGTGATATACTGCCTGAGGAAGATGCAGTAGGTTATGCTTTTGCAGCAACAACAGAAATTATTCCTTTCAAAGACGAAAGAACAGCAGAAGAAAAATTAAATGATAGACAACAGAGAGCTCAATACAAGATGATCAGAATTTATCGTGTTTACAATGAAGCTAAGAAAGCAAAGAGATGGGATGCTGATAGAGAATGTTATCTTGATCCTGAAGGAAACATTGCTATTGATCCAAAGACTCTTAGTCTTGAAGCTTTCACTAAAGAATTTGCTGAACAAGAAGAATCTCAACAGAGAAAATGGTGGGGAGGTGGTGAAGAGAAAGAAAAGGATCAGGAGCCGAAGTCAAAGAAGATTGATGACGGGATCATTGATACATCACAAGATTTGAACGCCGAAACTTGATGAAGATGGCTGACAAGGTACTGGCTGCAAAGGAACTTGAGGTAGAATCTAAGTCTGAAACTGAGTCTAAAAGCCAGGTCAGTTCAAATGCGCCAACTAGTGAGTCAGGTAAGAAAGTCAAAGGTGACAGTGACTGCAAAAATTGCATGAAAAACTGCAAAGTTTGTAGTACACTCGCTTACCTCAATGGTACGAAGGTTGATGATCTGACAAAAAGAGTCAGAAAGGTTGAAGATCAGATTCTTGACCGTGACAAAATGCTCAAATTTTCAAATGATCAAGTTAAAAGGTTAACTGAGAAAATTGACAATGATAAAATTGAAGTAGAAAGAATTAAGAAAGAAAATGAAAAATTGATTCATGAAAATCGTCAACTCTCAGAAAATTTTAACAAATTAAAACAAACGGTAAAGGATTCTGATGAACGAAACAGTAAAACCAGAAAAGAAAATGAGCATTTAACTGGAGTTCTTAGATACAAAGAAGAACAAATCAACAAGCAACTGGATGAGATTGCTAAGTTGAAGCTTCAGTTTGAAGAAGTAAAGATTGAGAATGAACGCATCAATCTGAAATTAACCAGTTACAACTCCGCAAGCTTTGTTTTACAACATGTTGTTCCCAAACCCATCGGGAAAAACAAAGCAGGCGAAGATGTTTACTCGGATGGAACTGGGGTTGGGTTTCATCAGGTTTCACCGCCAGTGTTAAACAATTTCTCAAAGAAAAAATCCGGGTTGGTTAATGATGATGAGGATGTTAATGAGATAAAACTTCCAGAGTCAATTGATGTTACATTTTCTTCATCATCATCTGATGATAGTGTTCAGTCTGAGATTGTTAAAAGCACAGCTGAAAATGTTTTGAAGTCGGATAGTGATTCAGCTGAAGATGATGAGTGTTTTCTGAACAACTACATTCCGAAACCAAAATTCAAAAACAACTTAAATGAAGAACCTACTCTTGTCATGTACAAGATGTCGGGATCGGATAAGTTGTATTCGGATTCTGAGTTTCCTTTGGAGAATGTTAATGTGGACAAATTGAAAAATGTTTTCAAGTTGGTCGAGATTGATGTGTCAGAAATTGAAAGTTTGAAACATTCCAAGAGGCAATTAAACTTTGAGAAAGATAAAGCTTACTATAAAAAAACCTGTTGTTCCACCACGTTTTTATAACAATAATCGAAACAGATGGTCGGGTGGATATCAGGGTGGTAAGAATTATCAAAGAAGGAATATTCAAAACAAGAAGTTTGTGGAGAAAAAGGCGTTTGTAAAAAGTTCAAGTTCACTTTCTGATGAAGAATCTAAATTTTTTTCAAAAACTAATGAAGAGTTTTTTGAGAAAAAGGTCTCACAAACTCAGTCTGAAGGTACAAGTCAAGTAGTTGACACTCGAACATGTTTCAAATGTAATCAAGTTGGACATATTGCATGAAAGTGTACCAACTTGAAGCCTAAGACTGAAGTTGTGATGAATTCAAAGAAGAAAGGTGATGTGAAGGGAAAAGCTCCAATGTTTGTTGAGCAAAAAGTTTTGAAAAATGTTAACACAAAAATCAAAACTGAACCCGTAAAGAATGTGGTAATTAAAACTGACAAATTTTATAAACGGGTTGCTTCGTCTCAACGAGCATGGAAGCCAAAATCAGTGGTAAAGGAATCAAGTTCTTCAAAACCAAAGGTGTCTGAGACAGCAAAACCATCTTCTTCAAACAAGAAGATGTATGTACCTTTGGATTACTATGAGAAACCTGAGAAGAAAGATGTACCAAAGAATGACCAATCATCGAGTCAACCTCAAAACGACAAATTTTTCTTATACAAAAAGGTTGAGATTGGGTCTGAAGAAAGTTTAAAGATGAATGATAAGAATTTTCCGCCACTTTACACTGCTAAAACTCAACTAAAAGTCAAGCTACCTGAGTCAAAAGAGGCTTGGGTGGCATCACAATCTAACTAAAAGTGTTTGTGATATGTGCAGGAGCTTCCAAGATCCGTTTCACGTTGGATTATGGATAGTGGAGCTTCTCGGCACATGACGGGGAAGAAGACCCTATTGTATGATGTTAGAGGGTTTAATGGAGGTTATGTGGGTTTTGCAGGCAACCAAGGTGGTAGAATAATTGGTGAAGGAACGTTATCCAATGGGATTGTTACGTTTGAGAGAGTAAATTACATCGCTGAGCTTGAGAATAATCTTCTGAGTATTTATCAGATCTGTGACAGGATGTATACCACGCACTTCACAGATAAAGAGTGTTTGATCTTGAAACCAGGATTTGTTATCCCTGAAGAATGGATTATCATGAGGGCACCAAGAGTCAATGATTTATACGTATTAGACATGAGTGTAGCAACTACAACCATGGGTCAGGCTCATTGTTTCGTGTCTAAAGCAACGGAGAAGGAATCACAATTATGGCACAGAAAGATGGGACATATTCACTTACGAAAAATGAACTACTTGGTACACAATGATTTAGTAGAAGGAGTTCATCTAAAAGGTTTTCATCTAGAAGGAGAATGCATTAGTTGTATTAAAGGAAAGCAGAAAAAGAAATCTCACCCTGGAAAGAAAATGAATTCTATCTCGAAGCCGTTAGAAAGACTTCACATGGATCTTTTTGGTCCAGTGAATGTTAAAAGTGTGACTGGTGATCTCTATTATCTAGTTGTCACAGACGACTTTTCGAGATTTTCTTGGGTATCTTTTTCTGAAAACAAAGGATGAGACGTTTGAAAGTTTGATGGGGTTGTTTAGAAAAATTGAAAATTTGTACCAAACTCGTATTAGAAGAATTAGAAGTGATAATGGTACTGAGTTTAAGAACAACAAAATGGAAGAATTTTGTGATGAGAGAGGTATTTTGCATGAATTTAGTGCTCCTTACACTCCGCAGCAGAATGGAGTCGATGAAAGAAAGAACAGGACGATAATTGAAACGGCTAGGACGATGCTTGCTGATTCAAAACTTCCAATCAATTTTTGGGCAGAAGCAGTGTCAGCCGCATGCTATACACTCAACCGGGTTCTTACAGTGAAGAAATTCAACAAGACATGTTTCGAGCTGATTAACAAACGCAAACCGAACCTGACGTATCTAGAACCGTTTGGGTCTCCCTGCACGGTTATAGAACCTCGTGATAAATTTGGTCCAAAGAGCATTGAAGGATTTTTTGTGGGATATGCAAGCCCAATGAAACGAGTCTTTGTTCCAGATTACAAGAAGATTATCGAAGCATATAATGTTGAGTGTCAAGGTTATAACATGCTACCTCATTATCTTGGTGAAGGATGGCGTTATGATTATGAAACTTTGTTGAATTCGTTTGACATGGAAGAGGAAGAAGAAGAAGATTTCTTTGATGAGTTGGATATTCTGAGAGAGTATGAGTTTTCGCAGGAAAGGTCCCCAGCTGAGTATTCAAAGCGACCACAACAAACTTCAAATGATGATGAAGCAGGTCCAAGCAATGCTGGAGAACATGATGATATTCAACAAAATGAAGTTGCTCATGATAATCAGACGGCAGTCAATGATAATCAAGAATCTGATAGCATGCCAGTATTCGATCGTGGTGATTCAGATTCTGAGGGGGAGCACATTCAGATCTCAAGTCAATCAAATCCAATCAGTGAACAAGGTGCAAATCAGAATGTTACAAATCTGGAAGGCGAAGTAGATGTTCCAGGTGAAGTGATGCCTAGAACTCTTTCATATCATCCAGAGGAGCTGATCATTGGAGAATTACAATCAGGCGTTCGCACAAGACGACAAATTGACCAAGGACTTACTTGTTTTTATTCAACAGTTGCTCCTTTACAAACTGAGTTTTCACATAGCTGTTTTATTTCGCAGATTGAACCGAGAACTTATAAGGAGGCGCTTACAGAAGATTCTTGGGTCAATGCGATGCAAGAGGAGCTGAGTCAGTTTGAGAAGTTGGGAGTGTGGAAATTAGTAGACTTGCCTGATGGTCAAAGGAAGATAAACACCAAGTGGGTGTTCAAGTGTAAGAGAGATGATCGAGGGGTTATTATTCGTAACAAAGCTCGACTCGTAGTCCAGGGTTTCAGTCAGCAGGAGGGTATAGATTTCACCGAAGTGTATGCTCCCGTGGCTCGACTAGAAGCAATCAGAATCTTTCTAGCATTTGCATCTTGGAAAAATTTCAAAGTATATCAGCAAGATGTAAAATCGGCGTTTCTCTATGGGAAGGTAAAAGGGGAGGTATATGTCGGACAGCCACCGGGCTTTACCGATCCAATCCACAAAGACAAGGTCTACTTGCTGGACAAAGCGTTGTATGGTTTACACCAGGCCCCGAGAGCTTGGTACGAGACATTGTCTCAACACCTACTAGCCAACAGCTTTATTCGTGGAAAAGTGGATGCCACTCTATTCACCAAAGAGGTCGACGGACATCTTCTGATAGTTGAGATATACGTGGACGACATCATATTTGGGTCTACAAATGAAAATTTGTGCAAAGATTTTGAAAAAGTTATGAAGCAGAAATTCGAAATGTCATCGATGGGTGAGATGAAATTTTTCTTGGGACTTCAGGTTGATCAACTGCCTAAGGAAATTTTCATACATCAGACGAAGTATGTTCATGATATCTTAGAGAAATTTGGGATGTCAGGTTCTACTCCAGCTTCCACCCCATTAGCGACGAATCATGGGATAAACCCTGATCTCACCAGAGAAAAGGTAGATGAAACGTTGTATCGTTCCATGATCGGATCGTTGATGTATTTGACAGCTTCAAGACCCGATATCATGTATCCAACCTGCCTCGCAGCAAGATTTCAATCTAACCCGAGAGCTTTGCATATGGTAATTGTGAAAAGGATATTACACTACCTGAAAGGAACTCCATCATTGGGGTTGTGGTATCCAAGAGAAGGCGATTTCATGCTCGAAGGGTATTCCGATTCTGATTTAGGATGCTGCAAAGTTAACGCTAAATCAACAACAGCGGGGTGCCAGTTCTTTGGATCAAGATTGGTTACCTGGCAATGCAAGAAGCAGACCTCTGTGGCTTTATCCACATGTGAAGCTGAGTATGTATCTGCTAGCAGTTGCTGCTCTCAGATCTTATGGATCCAGCAACAGATGCGCGACTACGGTTTGCAATTTCTTAACACCCCTATCTTTGTTGATAATGAGGCAGCGATTAACATTACGAAAAATCCAGTACATCACGCTAAAACGAAACACATAGAAATTCGTCATCACTTCATCCGAGATTGTTTCGAGAAAAAGTTGATTCGAATTGAGAAAATCCACACTGACGAACAGAAAGCTGATTTACATACCAAAGCTTTTGACAAGACACGTTTTAAATATCTTTTAAAACTAAATGGTATGAAGCTTTTATCGGTGTCGGATGGAATCATTGGCGTTGATGAAGGTACTGTTGTAGATGACGATGAGAAACAATCTGCAATGGTTTGTCGATTTTTACTTGTTTTGGTATTTAGGGGGAGTATAGGGTAATATTTTCAGAAAATACAAAAACAGTAAAAAATTTCAAAAATCCAAAAACATGATAAAATTTTCAAAATCCAAAAACAATAGAAAACTGAAAAAGAGCTTGTGTAAAAAGGGAAAATGATAGTACATCGGCTTGACAGTTACGGTACGCTAAATATTTGTAAAGTATAAAGTGTTAAACAGTCTCGTTGATGATGTGCCGATAGGTTTTTACACATTTAGTAGGTTTGTTCGGGATATAAACCTAAATCCTTACTTGCTTATTTCGTGGGGAACACTACTTGGATATATAGGTAACCCCTGAAATCTTGTTTGAAGGATCCCTTTTTCTGAGATACTAGGTCTTTATACTCAGTGATATCTGGGGTATTATTCCGGGACTTCTGATAATGCGGAAGCAATGGCCTAGTCCCTGTATAATACGTTATCGCTTGCTTGAAACATAGCATCTCCCTCAGCATAAAAAAATGATGAAACATTGAAAAATGCTAATCATGTGCTGTTGAAGAAAAGATCCTCTAAAAGGGACACACCAAAAGTCGAAGCCGTCATCTCTCTGCTGAACGGAAGTTCTGACCTGAGCTCTCACGGTTTTTCGCAATTTAACCCCTTACAAATATCATCTTTGGTATACTCACCTGTAAGACTGAATATTGGGATTTGGATACGAGAGTATATTCAAGAGGTGGGACACATGAATGAGTTTAAGTCTCTAAAACACCTAATTCGTATCCTGGACAGATTGAAAATTGTGTAAGAATTTAAGTGGATCAGTATATCGACAATCTAAATGAATTGTTTAATTCTGAGTATGAAATTTAAAGCTTAACGGTGCTAGTAACTTGTCGTCAGCTGATATGATTCCCTAACACGTTCAATCAAAAATATTGTTTGTAAATAGTTTACTTTCACTGCATTCTATTTCTTGTATTTCATTTCTAGTTTAGAAGTTTTTTGAAAAATCCAAAAAGATTTTACATTTCTGCTTTATTTTCTGACAAACCAAAGTAGAAAGTTGATTGTCAGATTCTCAGAGTTGAAGCAGATGCAGAAAGATTCTACCTGGAAGATGAGTTTGGAGCAAATCATACTAAAACCAGATTGTAAAATTCAAGTTCATTAATTTGAAACTTGTAATTTTCAGAAAATGTTTAAACAAAAGTCAGTTTGGATTTGTCTCAGATAAACCAAGGTCATTAAGTTGGACTTGGTAGATTGGTTGAGTAATCAGGGTCATTAACTTGGACCTGAATTCTTAAGTGATTTATTAAAACTGATAATTGATGTGAATTGTTGTTAAAAGTCAATAGATAGTAATGTTATATGTTTGAGAAACAGGTTATAGATTGTGAAAGATCCCCATGGCAAAGAAAATGTCAAAGTTTGAACCAGAATTCTAGTCCCAGCTTATCGAAAGGGGGAGTCAAGATTCTGGATCAACATTCAAAGGGGAGATTGAAGATTAGAGTTTGAAGATAGAAGATTAATGGGAGCTTTACAATGTCAAAACAATTTGGATAGAGGTTGGCAGATCAAAATAGACAAAGACTGAAGACTCGACGCCGAAGACTTCGTCAACATCCAAGGGGGAGTCTGTTGGTGCATATAGTTTCTGTTAACTTTGTCTTGTATCGAGTCATGTATAGTTTAGGGCACGGAAAACGAGGAAACAGGTATTTAGGGTAATTCCGCTTGAATGGTGCTTTATATGGGTTCAAACGAAATTAAAGGTTTCACACGGAATTACTAATTCCGTACGGAATTAAGTAATTCCGCATGAACTTGTGATTTCGTTTGAGTCGACTTCAAGCGAAATTAAGACTCCTATAAATACCTGATCTGATCTGTCATTTTCATACGGAATTACGGAGTGTTGTTTGTGAGCCGAGGTGCTGCTAAATTGTTACCAGATCTGTAATAGCTCAGGAAATCAGTAATAGATAAAGATTTGAAAGGAACAAGCTGTGTTGACATCAATTACATTGATTCCGCCTTTGTTTTTTATGATGAACTACTCAGATTGACTTTTTAGGGTCACACGACGATCCAACAAACTTATAATTTATTGACTTTTACAAAAAGCTAATAAGGAGAATTGTTGTTTGACAAAACCAAAATAACATTTCAAAATGACTTTTTGTATAGGAGAAAAAGTCATTTTTGATAAGTCGAGATATTGTGACTTTTTGAGCAGTTTATAACTTTTCAAAAAAGAAATTATCAGATTACCCCTGTGAAATTTATAACTTTGCCCTACACATTATTCGCATAAAGAACTTGTGACCTGAACACCTCTCCGAATCAAATGCGAGCTCAAAGGGATTCTATCAAGTCTCCAACTAAAGCAAACCAAATTTATCGGGATCCAAATTTACCAAATGAGCTTGGATGCCGGATTTTATCTAACATTTAAAACTATGAAGTTTAATACATCATTATAACGAGTCAGACATGTCACTTTATACCATGGTTGTAAAACAAGGTTTCCAATTCTGAGTACTCTCAGAGTAATCGCTTCAAGGTAGGCTGTTGAGGCGACTTTCTTAAACTCCGCCTAATTACTCGGAATCGATCATACGCGGTCAACATCGGCCAGAATTGGATCTAGTAGGCCAACTCAGGCCGAGTTTGACTTTAAACAAAATAAAACATAATTTCTATGCCTATTATATTAAAGAATGAATATCATTTTCACGTATTTTGTTTTAATTATTAGTAATTTATGTTATTTGTCATATACATAATTTTTTAAAACTAATTTATTTATAATTTAGCATGTCCGAATACTCCCCGAGTACTCTCCACCTAGGCCGAGTACTCTCAACTCCCCGCTCGACCGACTAGAGAGCGCCTAGCGACTTTTGCAACTATGCTTTATACATGCGATTCAAAGCTATTGGTGTGCATATCATTATAATGAGTTATGTGCATCGTCATATACACACGGATCAAAACTCATTACCATTATGAATCACACCCAAAAGGCGGACGCAACATTGTATACATTTGCATGGAATTCATATAAACAATGAATCAAACATGAAAAGTGGAGAAATCATTGTAACAGGTTATATACGTCTACATTAAAGTCCATGATGACGGGGGTAGCTCAAATCTCACAAAATGACTAAAACACGTTTTAGCTTAAAAGGTAAAAAGGTTGAAAGCTTCATAACCCGGGAACTATGGTGAATAGAAAAAAGAACATGAACAGTAGCATGTCACTTCACTGATTACTTGTCCAACCCTCTCACAGCCATAAAAGTGAGCACATGCACAAGAAGCTCCCTTTTACCCGCAGGTCTAAACCGTTCAACCCCAAAATGGGTAAGTCTCCCACTGCAAGCATGGTTCACTAGTCCAAGGATTCCTCTTTGGGCGATGCCTTCCCCTATAAAATGACACTTCATTTAGTGCCAAAGGACATTCCGATCAGCTCCGATTCCATTGGGATCTCTGGTCTTTCATCTCGAGCACTTGTCTCATGCAAGTCTCCCTTCTTCACATTCAACACACACTTTTCCACTGCTCTTGCATCCGAAGCTGAACACACTTCAGTTGAGGATCTTGAACAAACAAGAAAATACAACAAGTGAACCTCTCTCCACGTCTTGTAAACGTGGGGGGACCCCACGACCTGCGTTAGGCAAACCGGAACCCTCCAACCCTTTTGCCTAACCAACCCAGCTACTACCATCGGTCTAGTATTTGTTGCATCAATAAGTTGGCGCCCACCGTGGGGCTACGCCACTAATTTTCTCCAAAAAGACTTAGTAGTGTAGCTCCATTCTCTCAAAATTACCATGTCGGAAAGTGAATCTCCGGGAGAGGGAAATCAAGTCCCGAATACCTCTACCCCAAGCACTAGCCAAGCTCATGTGGCTATACCAACGTCCTTCTCAACACCGGGGAGCACTCCTACTGGAGCAACATACCCCGAGTTCCTCACTTTCCAAACACCAACTCCGTCTAGATCAGGGGTTCCATCCCCTAACGACGGTGCCTCTAACACCCCCTCACGTGTTGACCTTACCCCTGAAGGGGTCGCCAACAACTTCCTAGAATTGAGGTCTCTCCTCAACCAATATGTGAGTAGGGAAAGAGACAAAGGGGTAAGGATTCGGTTGGACTATGACGAGCCCGAGCCGTCGTTATCTCCTGGACCTCCAGCTCTTCCTTTCACAAGCTCACAACCAACCCTGTCCAGGTAAGAGGCTGGTCCCAGCCACCCACCTCCAAATCCTAACCCATACATATACACAAGGCTAGATCCGACAACATTTTCTCTAATTTCTTCCCAACCAGCTGCAACCGGTGCTCCATTGGGGCATGAGCTGACTTTGGACCAGCTCCTACAATCTCCAGTAGCAAGCCTTCCACCCTCAGCAACAACTACATGGGAACAAGCTTTGTCTGTGCTTCCCTTGGCACGAAGTGCCGTTATGAGTGCTCCTTTGGGGATAAACTGCTCTGCTGCACCTAGAAGCCTTCAAGGCTTCAACCTTATGCCTCAAATGATGGCTCAGATGATGGCCTCCTTCCCTTGGCAGCACTTTATCAATCAAGTGATGGCCATTCAAGGGAATAACAACAACAACATGGGTGCAAGGATAGAAGAGGATTTGGCCAAACCGTATAAACCAAGTAATCTTTCGTGCTTCTCACAGCAAATAGCCGATTATGATTTTCAAACAAAAATCAAAATGCCATCCGTTATCAAGACATATGACGGAACCGAGGATCCAGAAGATCACCTTCAGATCTTCACTGGTGCTGCTAGAATTGAGAAATGGTCAAATGTTGAATGCTGCCTCATGTTTATGCAGACCCTCATAGGATCAGCCAGGTTATGGTTCAACGATTTACCTGCCAAAAGCGTTCGAAGCTTCGATGATCTGAGCAAAGGGTTTCTAGCCAATTTCTCACAACAAAGGCGGTATGTCAAAGATGCTACGGTGATCTTTCAGATAAAACAAAGGGATAACGAAAGCCTTCGAGAGTTCATAGAAAGGTACAAAAAAGAAGGTCTAACATATGTAGGGGCGGATGAAAAGATGAGAGTGGCCGGTTTTATGAACGCCATTACCTCCAAATATCTTACAAAAGATTTCAACAAATCCCTACCCAAGACCTTGGAAGAAGCTCTCGAAAGGGCCGAAGCCCATATCAGGGGAGAAGAGGCTGTAGATATAAAGGAACAGAGAAAAAGGGGATCTAGCTGGCGAGGCAACAACCCCACTAGAAAGAAGGGCAACTTTCGTCCCTATGACAGGAGTCAAAGGGGTTCAGAGCAATGAAGGTCTGAAGGTCGGAACCCTCATAGCAAGGAGAAGACCATAAACTTTACAGCCCTCACAAACACCCCCCAAGAAATCCTTGCTACGAAGGAAGTGAAACAAAGCTTCCGGCCTCCCAGACCTCTCCCAAAAAACAAAAGGAATGAAAATTCCACCCAATTTTGTGAATTTCATGAAGAGAAGGGCCACCATACTAACGATTGCTTTCAACTCAAAAAGAGGATTGAAGAGGCCGTCAAGTCCGAAGAACTAGCCCACTTAGTGAAGGGGGTAAGGGACAAGATAGTTGAAGGAAAAGGCAAATAGGTTAAATGGTGGACTTTGATGGAAAGGTTCCCAGCAAACGACAAAGGTTGGAAGCTTGGGAGCTTTAGTGTGTATGCTTCCCACCAACAGAAAAAGGCCCACTCTCAAACCCCCTTATGGTTAAGGCAATTGTGGGTACATTAAAAACAAGCAGAGCATACATGGACACTGGTGCAGCTACGGAAATCATGTTTGAAAAGTTCTTCAATCGTTTGAGCAATGAAGAACGTTTGAAGCTTCAACCATCCAGAACCTCCATAAAAGGTATTGCCGACATACCCCTCAAGCCTTTAGGGCAACTAACCCTAGATATCTGTTTCAGTGAAGGCAAGATGGAAAGGATTCAACCTCTCACTTTTGTGGTTATGAATATACCTTCCAACTATGATGTCATCATAGGAAGGCTGGGGCAGTGTGCATTCTATATGGTTGTTTCTGTTGGCCATGGCACAGTCAAGTTCCCAACCGAAAGAGGGATTGCAACCCTTCAACCTACCCAAGAAGCTTACATGGTTGAAGGGGAAAGTTCAAAAAGTGAAGACAACAAGCAAGGGCTGATCATAAACCTCAAACACCCTGAACAAAGGATAAGGGTTAATCCAAGCCTTTCTCAAGAAACTCTCTCGTACCTTGAAAAGCTGCTAGTACACTATAGTGATGTCTTTGCTTGGTGCCCGGAAGACATGACGGGTATCCCCCGATAATTCTTGGAGAATGTGCATCGACTTCAAGGACTTGAACAAGGCTTGTCCCAAAGATTGTTACCCGTTACCAGAAATCGATCTCAAGGTTGATTCCCTCACTGGTTACCCTTTCAAGTGTTTTCTCGATGCTTACAAGGGTTACCATCAAATCCTCATGAAAAAACAAGACGAAGAGAAGACCGCCTTTCACACGGATAAGGGTATCGTTTGCTACCAAAAGATGCCTTTTGGCCTTAAAAATGCGGGTGCAACTTATCAACGCCTGGTTGACAAAGCTTTTGCTAGTCAAATTGGTAGAAACATGGAAGCATATGTCGATGATCTGGTAATCAAAAGCAAAACGAAATACCAAATGCTTGATGACATCTAAGAAACCTTCAAGAACCTAAGGAAGGTCAACATGAAACTCAACCCCGAAAAATGTTCGTTTGGGTTTGAAGAAGGTAAGTTTCTGGGGCACATTGTGGGAAAACAAAGTATAAAGGCCAATCCAAACAAAGTCAAAGCTGTTCTTCAAATCAGGCCTCCACAAAGCAAAAAAGAAGTAGAAAGTCTGAATGGAAAGCTCGTGGCCCTGAAGCGTTTTACCTCAAAACTGGCTGAAAAATCTTTACCATTCTTTAAAACGCTTAAAGGGTGTTCCGACAAAAAGGATTTCAAGTGGACTTAAGAAGCAGAACAAGCTTTCAACCAGATGAAGCTGCACCTGGCTTCACTTCCTGATATCACAGCCCCGGAAACATGAGAGCTGATCTCTGTATACCTCTCGGTTGCTGAGGAAGCAATAAGTGCGGTCTTAACCATTGAACGAGACAAAGTTCAGGTACCCGTTTATTTTTGCAGCAAAACTCTAAAATTGGCGGAAATCAAGTATCCTCCTCTGGAGAAGCTTGCCTTAGCCCTAGTCCAAACGACTAGAAGGCTTCAAAGGTATTTCCAAGCACACCCTATACAAGTGGTCATAGACCAACCCATAAAGAGTGTGCTTGAAAAGCCTGAAAATTTAGGACGGCTGGCTAAATGGGCTGTCGAATTAGGTGAGTATAAAATCACCTATGTTCCAAGAAAAGCCATTAAAGCCCAAGTCTTGGCTGACTTCATTGTGGAAGTCCCAAAGCAAGCTGTCACGGAAGTTAATACAACTACGGCTGAACCTTCTGACCCTGAAGCCTGGAAGCTTTTCACCGATGGAGCTTTAAGCGTTGAAGGGTCAGGAGCCGGGCTTATTTTAATCAACCCTGAAGGCTTAGAATTCACATATGCTCTTCGATTTGAGTTCCAGACCACAAACAATGAAGCTGAATACAAAGCATTGATAGTGGGGTTAAATATAGCCAAAGAGATGAAGGTTCAAAAGCTTCAAGTCTTCACAGACTCGTTGCTTGTGTCAAGCCAAGTCAATAACTGATACATTGAAAAAGAGCCCAACATGAGAAAATACAAAGAAAAAGTCAAGGAATTGAGAAACACCTTCCAGACATGTACCATAACTCAAGTCCCGAGATCTCAAAACAAAAGGGCAGATGCCTTGAGTAAGCTTGCCTCCCTCACCTTTGCCCACCTTACAAAAAAGGTATTGGTGGAGGTATTGAAAGCTCCCTCGATTCAAGAATTGGAGGTTCAAGATGTAATCACCGAAGAGGGTCCCAATTGGATGACTCCTATTAAAAAATTCCTCAAAAATGGTGAATTACCCGGTGACCAAGTAGAGGCTGAAAGGGTTTAAATCAAATCAAGGCAGTACGTGTTGCAGGATGAGATCCTCTACAAAAAGGGCTATCTTGCACCTTTACTAAGATGTGTTGGCCCGGAACAAATCCAGTACCTGGTCAAAGAGGTTCATGAGGGTATATGTGGAGCTTATTTTGGAGCTAGAACGGTGGTTGCTAAACTAATGAACCTCGGGTATTTTTGGCCTTCAATGCATCGAGACACCACCGAACAATTAAGAAAATGTGAAGCTTGTCAAATGCATGCACCGGTACCCAAGAGCCCCAAACACGACCTTGTCCCAATATCTTCAGCTTGGCCATTTCACAAATGGGGAATGGATATTGTTGGTCTGTTCCCACCGGCCAAGGGTGGAGTAAAGTTTTTGTTGGTGGCCATAGATTACTTCACAAAGTAGCCTAAAGTCAAACCACTTGCAAAAATCATAGACAAACAAGTCATTGACTTTGTTTGGGAAAACATCATTTGTCGCTATGGGTTGCCGGGAGTCTTGGTAACGGACAATGGGAAGCAATTCGCTGAGAAGCCTTTTAGCACTTGGTGCAAAGAGTTCAGAATAACTCAGGTATTCAGCTCAGTTGCATACCCACAATCAAACGGCCAAGTGAAAAGAACAAATCGGAGCATTGTCGAAGGTATCAAGATGAGGTTGGGAATGTATGAAGGTAATTGGCTTGAAGAATTGCCAAATGTTTTATCGGTTATACGAACAACAGAAAAAACAAGCCACAAAAGAACACCTTATAGCTTGGTATTCGGATCCGAAGCCGTGATTCCAGCTGAAATAGTAGTTGTAACTCAAAGAACACTCAACATGGATCCCGAAGCAAACAACAAAGAGACCATGTTGAACTTGCAACTCCTAGAAGAAACACGAGACCAAGTTGCAATTCAAGAGGCCAAGTACAAACAAAGGATGGAAGCTTATTACAACAAGAGAGTCAAGCATGAACGCTTCAAGCCCGGAGACCTTGTACTCAGAAACAACGAGGCTAGTAAAAAAGAGAACCAAGGAAAACTTGGCCCAAAGTGGGAAGGGCCTTATACAATCCTTGAAGCACACAAGGGTGGATCCTACAACTGGCCAACGCGGAGGGTAAAAAGCTTTCCAGACATTGGAATGGCAAAACCCTTAAAAGGTTCCATGTTTAATCAAGAAAATTTAGTTTGTATTTCAAAAAGTTGTATTTCAAGAGTTGCCCAATGATCACCTTTTGTAAAACACTATCTCTTGAATGAATGAAGATGTTTAATCAAAATTGTCTTTCTATCCTAAAATCAGGTTGAGAACCTAGCAAAAAACTCCATGACAAGGGTCATGTAAGGGGATGAGCTCCCAGGCCATATCGCTCAATAGGTTCAAGGGTTGAACGAACCTATATAAGGGGTGAGTTCCTAAATCAATACAACTCCATGAGACTTATGAAATTATCAAAAACAAAGTTATCTCATAGACGGGTCTAAACAGCCTACACACCAAATGTTCCTTAAACCTTAGAAAACTTATCAAAAGTAGGCTTAAGAACTGAAATCAAACTAAGAAAAATAATAAATAGGATAGGTGTCATGTCTTCTTGTTAAAAATACCAAGGCTAAGTGACTGCAGCACTGAACCATTTAAGGTATAAAAAACATAAAAGCAACACAAACACAACAAAGTCAATTCCATGTAAATAAAAAGTTATAAAAGACAACAAAGGTTGTAGGCAACCCTGGATAAAAAAATACAAGATAAAGCAGCAAATAACAAATATCAAGAAACAGCCAGAAGCCTTGAAGGCTTGAAGCCAACCAAGCTGCCTTACAAAAACAGACACCAACACAAGAAATCACAACACAAGGCAAGTAGTAGGAACTTAATAACATAAGATAAGAAGCTTTAAAGGCTTCCAAACATCCAAACAAGTTAAAGCAAACCTTAACGGTTTGTAAACATAGGAATTGTTCAAACAGCCATTAAGGCTAACAACCACCAACAGAAACCTTAAGGGTTTCTGCAAACCTAAATTGTTCAAAAAACATACAAACCATTAAATTGTTTTTGGGTGCTAACAAAGCTACGAATATTGTTCAAGCATCAACAGGAGGCTTAGAAGCCCCGGAACCATCACCTTTAGCCTTCTTGGCCTTCTTTGACTTCTTAGGCTTCGACCCACCATCACTCCCAACAGCTGAACCTTGGAGGCTTGCTTCCTTGGAGACATCGGCATCTTCTGAAAAAGTTTCCTCACTATCTCCTGAACGAGAACGTTTCTTGGACAGGGAATCAAACACTTCAGCACAAACTTTTCCATTAAGCTCAGTCGGCTTCAGCTCCTGCAAGACAGAGGGGTTTATCAAAGCAATTTGCAACTTGACTTACATATGGGTAAGTCAACCTCTCCATCTGCTGGACATATGCCTTAAACACTTCGGAAGCATCAGGACGAAAAAGGGGAGATAGTTCCAAGGCCTGACCAGACTAGTGAAGCTTAAAACCAGCAATAAGGCCTTGATGTTTCCCCAAATTCAGCAGTTTCGTATAGACCTCTCCAAGAGCAGAGTTGAACTCATTGGAATGAAGGAGGTAGGTAACAACCTGGTGAAAGCCTTGCTCAATGAGCCACTGGTTATCACCAGTGGCTTGAATAACCGAAGCCTTCAAACCTTCTTTCTCTTCATCAAAAGCCTTCTGTTGAACAGTCAAGGCTTCCCTATCAACTTTCAACTTCAACCGGTCAGCTTCGAAACTTTTCTTTAGATCATTCATCTCAATTTCATGTCTCCTTGTCAATTCACATACCTTCTTGACCCAAGCTTCCTCCTTCTTCGAAAACCCATCAATTTCCTTCTTCATCACGGCCATTGAAGACTTCATCTTTTCCTTCTTCTTAGAAAACTCCTCGTACTCCTGCATTTTCTTCTAAAAACGAGTAACACCCTCAGCTACCAAGGCAGAAAGGTTGCAGGAACTTAACATCAACCTTGATATGAAGTGAGCACTCTCCATCTCAGATTTAGCACCACGAACGCCAGGAGGAGCAAAGTGAGCTAACACATTAGCACAAACATTCGGATCCTTGAAGCTATCACCAACCTTCACAGTCCAATCAGGAACATTAACTTCATCCTGGTTCAACCCTTCAACGTCTCTACTCGATGAACTCTGAACAGGAGTAGTCACAACCTTCTTAGCCGAAGCCTTCTTCTTACCATGAACAACTAACTTTTTCTCCTTCTCAGCATCAACATCTTGACCCTCGGAAAGCTCAATATCATCACTCAGTTCCACCGGATCAGAAGAAGTAGATTGAGGTGCACTCCTTAACAAACGACGAGCAGAATGAAGGGTTGAAGCCTTGGGAACAACAGGCTTAGTAAAACCCTTGACGTTAGAAACACTAACATAGCCAGCATCCTCAAATCTCTGTTCCACACCCCTAGCAACAGCGTCATCCCCTTCAGAGGCTTGAGCATCCGTAAAGACAACATCGGATGCATCATCACTTTTCATAAAGTCCAAAGCAAACATAACTGCAAAACATTTTAAAATAAAAACACATAAGCTACCAAATAAAGATATCCCAAAAAGGCAAAACAAGGAAAATGCATACCCTGGCCATTCCTCATAAGAACCGGATCCCGATTAGCCTTATCCCACAATTTGCTAACACCTAACAGAACTAGCAAATGTTCGGGAAAAGGTCGAACCCTTGAAGGGCACTCTCGGATGTCTTTAAGAAAAACTTCATTCAAATCAGACTCGGAAGGTTCCGGTTCATTGAGAACGGCATTCGGGTGTCTCCACACCATTTTAAAGGGAACAATAGAATCAGAAACCCAGAAAAATCGATCTTTCCGGGTACCGAGTGTGGTAACCAAGGAAGAGATTAGAAAAATGTCAGCCTTGGATGTCTCAAAGGTAAACCAGTCACCATTCTTCGCCAGGCGAAAGAATCGACGGAATAACAACAGCGAAGGGTCATAACCACAAGCCCGGCATAAAACCTCGAACTGTAAAACCCTAGCCATGCCCTTCAGATGAATTTGACCAAAGGAAACCAGATAGTACTCCAAGACGTTCAATACAAAAAGCGAAAAAGGATGACGAAGGTTGGAAAATTCAAAATGACGCCAGTACAAAGCAACAGAACCGGAGGGACATTGATCAACGGATTTATTACCACCCGGTGCAACCGGATTAAATTTAAGACCAATGCCCCATTCCACACAAAAATTCTCCACTTCCTCTTGAGTAAGGCATGAAAAACTAACGGAAAGATCTTTCCGTGCATCCATGATCAAAGTAAAGAACAAGTAAAACACACAAGGAAATGGGGACTAACCTGAGTTTAGAAGAGGAAATCGGAATTCTCGGAAAAAGATAAGTGAAAAAATATCACCAAAAGACGTTAATAAATGAAAAAGTAATAAAATAAGGGGTTATTATTACCTATTGTATAAAACCGCCGACTGAAAAACTGCCACACATCACATCACATCAGTTGTCAGTTTTAAATTCAAAATTCTCAACCGTTCTCAACCCTTGAAGCCTTCAAGCCTTCAGGCAATAAAAATGACGAAAAAGTCAGAAGCATTTGAGCATAAAACCCAAACACCTCTGACTTGGGGGGGGCTGATGACGGGGGTAGCTCAAATCTCACAAAATGACTAAAACACATTTTAGCTTAAAAGGTAAAAAGGTTGAAAGCTTCACAGCCCGGGAACTATGGTGAATAGCAAAAAGAACATGAACAGTAGCATGTCACTTCACTAATTACTTGTCCAGCCCTCTCACAGCCGTAAAAGTGAGCACATGCACAAGAAGCTCCCTTTTACCCGCAGGTCCAAGCCGTTCAACCCCAAAATGGATAAGTCTCCCACTGCAAGCATGGTTCACTAGTCCAAGGATTCCTCTTTGGACGATGCCTTCCCCTATAAAATGACACTTCATTTAGTGCCAAAGGACATTCCGATCAGCTCTGATTCCATTGGTATCTATGGTCTTTCATCTCGAGCACTTGTCTCATGCAAGTCTCCGTTCTTCACATTCAACACACACTTTTCCACTGCTCTTGCATCCGAAGCTGAACACACTTCAGTTGAGGATCTTGAACAAACAAGAAAATACAACAAGTGAACCTCGCTCCACGTCTTGCAAACGTGGGGGGACCCCACGACCTGCGTTAGGCAAACCGGAACCCTCCAACCCTTTTGCCTAACCAACCCAGCTACCACCATCGGTCTAGTATTTGTTGCATCAACAGTCCACTATAACAACAAATTAGATATTGAAAGTTAATGGATTGTTATAACGAGTTAGACACATCATTCTATAGTTATACATTAAAATTCATTATAAAAACGAATTAAACCTAGGAAATGAAAGTAGTGTTGCAGTTGCTTAGGCACATTATTGTAGTCAACAATGTATCTTACCTTTTTAAACAACGTTGTTTTTTCTTTATAACATAATAAGGATAAGAATTATAATATAATAAGGATAAGAATTATATAAATTAAAGTACATAAAACTGGATTTAATAATATATTTTTATCTATCTATACTTTCTATAAAAGGAGAAATCTGAGTGACATAAGAAAAGCTGATGTGTCAACTATAGAGGCTGTCCAACAATGCTTTTCTTATGTCATCAACGATGAGGTGGCAGCCATAAAGGGAGCATAGTGACATCATAAATTCAAACCACTGCCCCACTTTAAAATTTCAAAGGTCTGGCCCACATTCTTTCTTCAAAGATCTGCCCACATTCTTTCTTCAAAGGCCTGCCTACACACAAAAGGAAAGCTCTGCCCCATATTCAAAATTCAAAGCCCTCTCTCACATTCAAAATTCAAAATTCAAAACCTCTGTCACATTCAAAAATCGAAATTCTGGCTCCACATATATAAGATACATCATTCATTCTCCACATTCAAAATTCAAATCACATTTTCAATGCTCTTCCCTTTTCTCTCCATTTTCAAGAAACCCTCTTTTTCTTTAGCTGTTATCGTCTGCAAGTCCGTTTCTGTGAAGGCATATTTCTTTTCAATCTGAATCTCATATTTCTTTTTTTTTTTATGAAAACCCTAGAAAAGTGTTTGTGCCTTAATATTTGTTGTATTTGTATACATAAAATCTTATTGTTTGTTTGCACCTTTTCAATTAGGGCAAAGCTTTTCCTTTTCCGGCGACAACTTTTTCTTCCCCAGGGACACCTTCACCGACAACAACCAGCCACAAACGCCGCCAAGAACAGAATCCGAAGACATCTGTCATCTCCTCAGCCACATCAAGCTTCTCATCCGTCGCAAACCGCCGCAATCGCCGCCCTAAAAGTTTCCAGATGCGAAGAATCGGAGGTTGTAGCGGGAAGAGTTTCAGATGCAGGATCACTTGATCCGAGCAAAATACAGGATCACTTCAAGGTTTGTTCATTATTTCTAGCTGAATTTCAATCGTTGGTTCACTTCGAGGTTGATTTAGATAACATATTGTGTTTCAGTTCATTATTTATAGCTGAATTTCAATCGTTTGTATATCGGTAAAACCCTAAAACCTTCAATACAGTTGATTTTTGTTTGTTTTAGTTGTTGATTGACTGTTTGTGATTGATCAATAAACTGGATATCATACAGAAAGCTTGCAAATAGAACTTGTATTAAAAGATACGAGAGAATATACCTGATATATGACATTACAGGGAAGCAAAGGCTTGAGTACTTCGCTGTATAACGATAAAAACATAATACTCATTTATGTTTGCTTAGATTATCTGGAACATATAATATGTTGAATTTGGTTGATAATTTGACATTTAAGAGAAGTAATTGTGCATACGATATTCTGTTTGTTGAAGATATTTGAATCAGTTATAAAAAATTGCAAATCGCCATTGACGGAGCTTCACTTTTATTGACGGAGCTTCACTTTTGTCAGTATCTCGCCGGTGTTCTCTCCACTAGGATTCAGTCTCTTGAAGTCAAAATCGAGACTAAAACCAAGGTTTATTCTCCTTCCTAATTATCATTTGGATTATCACTTAACGAATTGTTTGCTTAGATTATCTGAAACAGATAATATGTTGAATTTGGTTGATGATTTGACATTTAAGAGAAGTAATTGTGCATACGATATTCTGTTTGTTGCAGATATTTAAGTCAGTTATAAAAAATTACAAATCGCCATTGACGGAGCTTCACTTTTATTGACGAAGCTTCACTTTCGTCAGTATCTCGCCGGTGTTCTCTCCACCAGGATTCAGTCTCTTGAAGACGAAATCAAGACTAAAACCAAGGTTTATTCTCCTTCCTACTTGTCATTTGGATTATCATTTAACAAATTGTTTGCAAGCATAGGTAGCGCTACTTCTAAACACAAGATCAAATGTGTTGAAAGATAGTCAAATAGCAAAGTGTAATAAGGTTTAATAATAATCAATAAACTGGATATCATACAGAAAGCTTGCAAATAGAACTTGTATTAAAAGATACGAGAGAATATACCTCATATATGACATTACAGGGAAGCAAAGGCTTGAGTACCACGCTGTATAACGATAAAAACATATTACTCATTCATGTACAAGATAACAATGGGGTACAAGTAAACTATAGGACAAGTAAATCGAATGGAGGTTTACGAAAAGATATCTAGATTAAGTAATATTGTTAACAAAAGATATGTATACAGTATACTGAATGAGTATGCAAACTGACGAAGTGTAAAGTTGAATTCAATGAGGCCTATCTCATAAACCACACTGATTGACTACCAGAATATCATATTCTCCAAATTTTCATAGAATTAAACTGAAGGAACAATAGGAAGTAGAATACAATTGATCCTTACAATGAAGATGTTGTAGTTGTAGTCATCAAAACAGTTACATCAGGTCTTTGTTCAACACATCGCTTAATCACAGGAACCACGCATATGGAAAGCCATTTACTGACTTAAAGAGTTTAAAGATTTATCCAGCTGATGTTATCGAGCCAGAAGTAACCATGTCTACTGAAGTCAAAAACTATTTGCAAGGTAGTTCTCGAGGTGCCACCTTCACATTGGTTTCATATGAGGTATGCACATCATGAAGTGCATGTTATCTTCCATACGTTTTAGTTATTCCTATGCTATTTTTAAAGTGAACCATCAATTTTTGCAAGAAATGGCATTTAATATATGAGATTTTGATCATAAATGGACAATATCTATATTTTCTTGCTTATCATATGATACATGGAAACCATGCAGGAGGTTAGACCTGTGATGGATGTTGCATCGGCACGAAACCTTATGACAAAATTGCAGGTGCTACTTGAGCAATGGAAAGAAAATAGTGAAGCTAAGATGGCTCATATAGAGCAAGATAAGTCAGCAACAGAGAGCCATGTGGCAGTGGCATCCAACATATGATGATCTCTAAAGTCTGCTGATATCTAAAGTCTATTATGTACAAAGATCTGCTACATTGGTTTTGCATCAAATGATGTATATGCAAGATATTGTTATTACGACAACTGTTAATTTCGTGTTTTAATTTAGATATCGAGTGTGAGTCTTAGGAACATAATGTTATTTACATAAGCAAAGATACTGTCAACCAAGTGACCATTTTCACAGAATAAGAGTTGAAGAAAGCAACAGTGTTTTCAAACCACTTTTAAAACCACTGTTAGGTTAAATAGTGGTTTGAAACCACTTTTGGGTTAAAACAGTGTTTGAAACCACTGTTTTGGGTTAGAACAGTGTTTTGAAAACACTGTTAGATTAAACAGTGTTTGAAACCACTGTTGGGTTAAAACAGTGTTTGAAACCACTGTTGGGTTAAAACAGTGTTTTCAAACCAATTTTTAAAACCACTATTAGGTTAAACAGTGGTTTCAAAACGTTGTTTTAATGATGTTAGTGTTTGCCATTGAAAACCACAAAATATTTGTAACTAGCTTGAATGCATACAAAATGTTAAAATTCAGGATTATGTTTTCAATAATGTAATTCTAACAGTTGATATTAGAATAATAAATTTAGCCATGTTAGTCTTAGATGTGTCTATCTGTATATAAATAAAAACTTCTTACATTTTAATAATGTGTTATGCATGGTTTTCTAAGAAACGACCTGTGTTTGCACACGGGTCTTACCGCTAGTCTGCTATAATAAAAGAAACCAACTTTTGGACACGTGTCATTCATTAAAGGTATCCTCAAATCTATACTTATCTTATATTAATTAAATAAATAATAAATTAATATTAAATCTTTTCATACTTTAATAAAATATTATCCTCAAATCTAAATTGTTAATTTAATATATTTTTAAAACAAATACCTCTCTTTCCTACTTATCTTATATTAAAAATAAAAATTAATATTAAATGTTATTCAAATTTATTAAAAATATATTTTTTTATTATTTGGTATACAAAATTATATTTATTCAACTCGTGTAAAACACGGGGTTGTTAAAAAATATATATTTTTTATTATTTACTATATAAAGTTACATTTATATAACACGTGTAATACACGGGGTTTTAAGGGTATATTTTTTTATTATTTGGTAGATTTTTCAACCCGACTATACATGTGTTTTTTAAAGATACGACGTTTTTAGTATCTAATATACAAAATTATATTTATTTAATCTGTGTAATACACATGATTTTTAAAGATATAACTCTTTTTAGATCTATTTAACACGTGTAATATATGGGGTTTTTAAGGAAGTAATTTTTTTTATTATTTGGTTGATTTATTCAACCCGATTATACACGGGTTTTTTAAAGATACGACGTTTTTAGTATTTAGTATACAAAATTGTATTTATTTAATCTGTGTAATACACATGGTTTTTAAAGATATAACTTTTTTTATTATTTAATATATAAAATTACATTTATTTAACCCGTACAATATACAGGGTTCATAAAGATCTAACTTTTTATTGTTTAATATATAAAATTACATTTATTCAACTCGTGTAATACACGGGGTTCTAACCTAATAAATAAATAAAGTATATTGAGGTATTTGAGATTAGCTCGATGATGTAAGCTGTTAGGGATAGAATTTTATAGCATTTGGATCACGGATCCTCAAGTGTAGCCTGGATCATGGATCCTCAGTTTAGTAAGGATACAGGATCCTCATTGTTATTCTAAACTAACAATTGTTTTCATCATGTTTTGAATTGTTTGCAGGTGTATTCGAAGGAGACTCGGTCCTGCCGAGATTCTAGGGGAATATGCTTTGCATTTGTACACGTGCAATAGCTTCATGAACGTTATGGTGATCGTGGGGGAGCTAGCACTTTATTCGGATAGTTTGTTACTTAGATATTTTCTAATTTAAAAGGGGATAACAAGCTTTATTTAGTAAGATTAGTTACACACACATACATACAACTCTCAAACTCGAATTCTCTGCAAACTATTGGCGATTACACACACTAACACTTTAGCAATCATTGTACCAAGCTTGTTATCATCCCAAGTTGTAAACTTTGTTTGTTCAATATAGTTAGTGATCGGTAGTTTCCATCACCCGAGGTTTTTATGCCGGAGATCATTCATTGATCAAAGGCTTTTTCCTCGTACAAATCCTTGTGTACAACATTCATTTCATTCATTTGTTGTTTACATATTTGTTCAATTAACCAAGCATCTAACCTCACAAAAATCAGATTTTGTTACATTATCCTTGTGTGATTTTTTACCAAAACAGTTTGGTGCCCACCGTGGGGCAATCGGTGCTTCATTCTTGAAAAATATTGTTCATTTCATTCATTTCTGTTCATTACCTTCAAACACATGGCTTCTCATGGGATGAACACTTCAAGCTCTATGCCGACAATCACCTCTTCACATGGCATTCCACCCTTGCCTCCTGTTCCTTCTAGATCCCAGAAGAATGCTGAGAATGCTGCGAAGAAACATACCCCCGTTTTCACAAAAGCAATTACTGTTGTTTCTTCTGGTCCTACTAATAATGATCTTAATTCTTTGATTTTGCAGCTGAAGGATTACATGCGGCAGAAGGACAAAACTAATGACAGGATCCTTCGTGAGATTGATGAAATCAAGAAATTGAAGAGATCAACGAAGGATCACTCTCCATTGATGCCTAGATCACTAGATTTCAGCACTCCAGCAACAACTGCCCAGCATTCCACAGCATCGGGTGTCCAGTACCATGGAGGATCATCAAGTATGCACTATGGATCATCGGCAATGACACAGGCTCAAGGATCCTACTTTCAACTCTCAGGATCCTCTCTTCATCCTCAAGGATCCTCCTTCCAGCATCAAGGATCCTTCTCTAGTTCAGGAGGATATATGGGGACTCAGTCAGTTCAAGGATCCTACTCTCAGTACCCAGGATCCTTATCTCAGGTTCAAGGATCCTCATCACAAGTTTATGGATCCATGGAGTATCCTCCAAGACCTTCAGCTCCGATGCATACTGGATTCAACATCTTTTAGGATCAGGGATCCTTAAGGAGTCAAAAACCCAGGAGTTCAGAGATTCATGTGGGAGACTTCATCCCCATGCAAACTATCGTTTCATCTGGTCCCACGATCATACCAGAATCACATCAGTTTAGATTCACATCAGGAATCCCAGCCTCGAATCAATCAGGAGGTAACACTTTAAATACATCTTATAATGCTAAGCATGGTTTGATACAGGAACCGGGAATCAACCAAGCTATGGCAAGGGAGTTACAAAAACTCAAGGATATGATATCCAGTGTCCCGGGAGTAGTTAAACCCATTCCTGAGATTCCGAATGGCAGTCACAGAGTGTCTCGCTTTGCACCACCTATATGTGATGCAGAGATACCAAAGAGATTTCAAACACCGAATATGAAGCTCTATGATGGCACAACTGATCCAGAAGAGCATGTAGCTCAATACAGGGAGAGAATGGAGATCAACCCCATTCTAGAAAGGTTAAAAGAAGTATGTCTTTGCAAGGGTTTCAGATCCACATTGACAGGATCAACTCTTAAATGGCTGCTAAGTCTTCCTCCTTACTCTATTACTTCATTTGCTAATCTAGTTAACTTGTTCAATAGCCAATTTTCATATAATAGGAGATTTGAACGACTAACTTGTGACAACTCGTATTTCAGAACCTATCTTTGTGCTAAGTGTAGCATGTTTTGAACTTATGTGATTATATGAACTTGGTTGATTAAATGAAATGTTATGTTTGATATGTGTTTATTGTGTAACGAATGAATGTATCTAATACGATAATATTATACGAGCCCAAACGCACAACACAACCCGATCGCACAAGCCCATTCGGGCTACACTCTTTGCATCCGATCCAAGGGCAGCCCAAGGCTGGGTTCGGCCCACTCCTCTTATACGCATACATTGATCCTTTAGGGAGTTTCGTTCCTCATAACTTGCAAAACACAACACACACACAAAACCCTAGTTATCTACTCCTCTCTCTCTTGTTCGACGGCAATCCTCTTAGCAGAAGCATCATCTCGTGAAGTTTTCTTGATCGGATCACCTTGTGTTATCTTCTAACCGATTAGTGTCTAACTATCGATTGTATATTATGTGATGTTGTGATTATACATGTTTCATGTGATGATTTGTAAATGATACATGATTAGTCATGAATGATGGGGTTGGTGTTCTTGAAATCGGCACACATGTGTAATTTCACGGATCAAAATAAGAGTTAATGATGTTATGTATGAATGATGATATTCGGCTGTGATGTATCAGGCTCGAATGATTGTTGAGTTGTCATGATTAGAATGCATGCTAGTGATCAAGAACATGAACTATGTTAATATGTTTAGTTGTTATGCTTAATGTTTATGCTTGATAAATGATTAGGGTTCTTATGAATTAGATGATAAAACCCTTATTTGATCGATGATGTGCATAATCTAAAATTGTTAATTGTGTTGATTAATTTTGGTAAAGAAGAAAACTGTTGAATGATATAACTAAATAGCATAAGTTTCGGATATTTGAACCGGTCGCACAAGTTCTCTCGGTCGCACAAGATCAGGTCACACAAGACCTAATCTGATCACACAAAGGAAATCGCACAAGCTCCAAGCGCACAAGATCAGATCACACAAGATCTGATCTGGTCCCACAAGACACCTTTAGTCGCACAAGATTAATTGGATCGCACAAGTTAAAATGTTTGCTTAATTGTTGGGCCGCACAAGTCTTGGACCGTTTATATTAATTGGGCCGGGTGTTTAAGGCTGATCGCACAACCCATTGTGGATCGCACAAGTTGTGCTGATCGCACAATAGGTTGGGCCGCCTAATTGTTGGGCTTTATCTTTCGGGTCGCACAAGTTGGACGTGTTTGGTACTTGAATGCTACTGTTAATGTGTTAACATGTATTATGTGTTTGCCATGATCAACACGTGTTCATAACCTGTTAAACTATGTGTAATCATACGTGCAATACTTGAACCTAGACCTGAGTTGAATGGTAACCATGTTAGGACGTGGTTGACCTCTAGCAGCTCGATTGACCTTTTACTTATCTGCCGAGCTAACCTAAGGTGAGTTCACACTTTCTACAAAGCATGGTAATTCCCGGTGGGTTGGGAATGGGTTAAGGAATATGGATTCCTCGTCCTTCTTGGGTAGGACAGTACGGGTTAAGGAATGTAATTCCTCGTCCTCTTGGACAGTTTACATTTCACTAGACCAAAACTCTATCACGAAGTCCCTCCTTTTTATATCGACTTAATTGCCGGGCCAATGGCGAGCGGGTCATTAGTTAGATAGCGCTATTTAGGTCTGACAAGCCTCACACCGTGCCGCAGAGGACGGGCGTGAACTAATGGATCTGGGCACGTCAATGATGATAGACATTGACAGTTCAGGGCACATAAACATGACTACAGTCAGCAGTCGATATGGTAACGAGTCTAGTAGTATATACATGGGGTAGCCCCCACGACCATAGAGCCAGATAATTAAACATGGGGTAGCCCCCACGGCTAGATAGCCAGAGCGAACGGGATTATACAAAACACGTTTTTCAACTATGGGGTAACCCCCACGGCAGGGATGCCAGTTAAAGGAAACTGTTTTTGGAACAACTTAAAACGAACACCCAACTGTGAACTCGCTCAACTTTGTTGTTGACTCGTTACTACATGCTTTGCAGGTCAATAGGTACTTAGCTGGAGCTTGCATGGGGAAGAGTCGTTGTGGGACATGGACAATTGTGTGCCATGTTAAACATTGAAACATTTGAACTTATATTTTGTTTGGATTTAATCGTTATGCTTCCGCTTACAACTTAAACTATGTTTTGTTTGGACACCAATTGTATTGGTTGGATTTTATAATCACTTACATGCTTGTTCAATATGATTGGTGGCTGGATCCTGGTCAGTCACGCCTCCAAGCGGTGATACTCCGCGTGTGGATTTTGGGGGTGTGACAGATTGGTATCAGAGCCATTGGTTATAGTGAACTTGGTTTTAATAAGGGAAAACGTTTTTGTTAAAACCAGACTATAACCTGAACAGTGCTCGACGATCCACAACGACGCTTCACTCCACGTGCAAGACTCGACATTCTAGGTGATATGGTTTATGTTTTATTGCCTACTTGCTAGATTACATAGAACTTTACTCATGGTATGCTTAGATAAACGTAGCAACGATAGTTTGAAAACGCATGTGTGAAACCAGAAAAAGGGGATATATTATCCTTATATCTAGCGGTATCCTCCAAAGCATTAAGTGCAGTCCTTGTTAAGGATCACGAAGGTACACAACACCATGTCTATTATGTAAGTAAGAGTTTGCTTGATGTTGAATCCAGGTATTCACATTTAGAAAAACTTATTCTTGCTTTGATTATGGCATCTACTAAACTAAGACATTATTTTGAAACTCATGCCATTATTGTTAAGACTAATTTTCCAATTACGAATGTTCTCAGGAAACCTGAAATGTCTAGGAGGATGGCTAAATGGGCAGTGAAGCTTAGTGCTTATGATATAAGATATGAACCAAGGACTGCCATCAAATCCCAAGCCTTAGCTGACTTTGTGGCAGATTTTAGTAGTGACTTGCAAAGAGAAGCTGAGTTGGAAGTTCAGCAGCTGGAAGAGACTCAGGATCCTTGGATACTCTTCACTGATGGAGCCTCTAATGTCAAAGGAACAGGACTTGGAATACTACTAAAATCACCACAGGGGGACATAATACCCCACTCAATAGCTTGTGAGTTTCAAACTACTAATAATGAGGCTGAATATGAGGCCTTGATAGCTGGTTTGCAAATTGCCAAGCACATGAGGATCAGGTATCTTGAGGTACATGTAGATTCATTGTTAATTACTAATCACTTTAATGGATCCTATGCTGTTAAAGGTGAAAAGCTAATCAAATATTTAGAGATAGTCAAAGAATTGGCACTCTCTTTTATTTCCTTTAGTTTGACACAGGTACCCAGAGAAGAAAACGCAGAAGCTGATGCGTTGGCCAACCTAGGATCATCCTTGAAAATTCCAGAGGATATCAAGATCCCTATCATCCATATTTTGGCTCCTGCTATTGAGGATCACATAGCTATGGAGATAGAAAAGGATTCTGCAGTGGTTCCTAGTGATAATGCACAATCTCATTCTGGATCATGGATCCTTCCAATCATGAGATACATACAACATGGAGAGATTCCTACAGGAGAAAACCCCAGGGCTTTCAAAATCAAGGTATCTCAATTTACAATATTAAATAACATGTTATATAAACGATCCCTTGCAGGTCCATATCTAAGATGCATAGAGGATCCTGAAATTCAAGAAGTCCTAAAGGATTTTCATGAAGGAGATTGTGGAAACCACACTAGGGCAGGGCATTGTTCTCAAGGATCCTTAGGACAGGATACTATTGGCCTACTATGAAGAAGGATGCTGTGGATTATGCCAAGAAGTGTAATCCTTGTCAGAGACATAGTAATATCCTTCACCAACCAGCAGAACTCCTGCATCCTATATCCTCTTCTTGGCCATTCATGAGATGGGGAATGGATATAGTTGGTAAACTTCCCAAGGCACCTGGTGGAAAAGTGTTCATGCTTGCTATGACTGATTACTTCTCCAAGTGGATAGAAGCTGAAGCTTTTGCTCAAGTCAGAGAAAAAGAAGTGATATCCTTTATTAAAAGAAACATTATTACCAGATTTGGTATCCCTTCTGAAATTGTTTGTGATAATGGATCCCAATTTATTGGGAGTAGAACTACTAACTTTTGTGATAGCTGGGGGATTAAGATGATAACATCAACACCAGTCCACTCACAAGCCAATGGTCAGGCAGAATCATCCAACAAGATCATCATCAACAACTTGAAGAAGAAGCTTGGATCCAAGAAAGGAAAGTGGGCAGAAGAACTACCTTATGTACTATGGGCTGATAGGACAACTCCCAAGATTGCTACTGGCCAAACTCCATTTCCTTTAGTATTTGGAGCAGAATCAGTGATCCCTACAGGATGATAAGAGGATCCAGGAAAGACTGGTAGGATCCTCGAAACAGGAAAAACAAGGATCCTACTTCAGGAACAACAAGTCCAAGTCTTACAACAAGACTGACAACCAAAGCGTGCATGCAGTAGAACAGGAAGAGGATGATGAGGATTATCCTCCCATTTCTGAATACTGTTTTTCTATTGATAACAATGAACTAATTCTTACAATGCAGAATCTAGGTGAGAAAGCAAGATGGCCAAGGAAAATTGATAAACCAGCCGCAACAAAAGACAAGTCCAAATGGTGTGCATATCATGAGGATTTCGGACATCTCACTAAAGAATGTATTGCACTTAGAAAAGAAATCGGTTACTTGTTAAGCAAGGGGCACTTGAAGGAGCTTTTGGGAAGAAAAAAGTCAAGGATCCAGGATCCTGAAAAGGTTCCAGAAAGAGCTCCTGCTCCTTTGGCAGATGCACAAGTAATAAACTTCATATCTGGTGGATCAGACATTTGTGGTACTTCCTTTTCAGCAGCCAAAAGACATGCCAAGGAGACCAAGATGGATAATGGGGATAGATCCATCCGAACCTCTACTGTTACACAGGAAAAAGTTATAACTTTTGATGAGGATGATCGGGTTGATGTCCAGGATCCTCATCATGATGGTCTTGTTATTACCTTATTTATATCTAACCATTTTGTTCGCAGGATCTTAATAGATGGAGGAAGCTCAGTAAACAACATTCAGCTTGATGTCCTCAAGAAAATGAACATCCCTGAATCGGATATTGTCCCAAGATCCTCAGTTCTTGTGGGATTCAGCGGAGAAACCAAGAATACATTGGGGGACATTAAATTTCCCATCTACATTGAAGGACTTCATTCCTATCAAAAATTTTGTGTTATAGATTGTTTATCCTGTTGCAATGTTATCCTTGGCAGGCCATGGATACATGACATGAAGGCAGTTGCATCTACATATCATCAATGTGTGAAGCTTCCTAGTCCATGGGGGGTGATAAAGATTGAGAGTGACCAACGAGAAGCAAAGAATTGCTACACCTCATCAATGAAACCAGCCTCAAGACCAAGGGAGCAATAGCAACTAAAGTATCCTCCAAGAGATGTCTTGGAGGCAAGAGAACAGGATGTGAAAGATATCCTTATGGATCCTCATGATCCTGAATCCAAAATCTTCATAGGATCAGGGATCCTCAGCAACATTGAACAGGATTTGGTATCCTTCCTTAAGAGGAGAAAAACTACCTTTGCCTGGAAGCACGAAGATATGACAGGTATCTCTAAAGATATAATTACTCATAAGCTTGGCATTGACAGGTCATTCAAACCCATTCATTAAAAGAGGAGAAAGTTTGCACCTGAGAGGAATGTCATTATCCAGGAGGAGGTAGACAAGTTGCTCCGAGCAGGTATGATTAGAAAGGTTAAGTATCCAAGATGGTTAGCCAATGTGGTTGTTGTTCAAAAGAAAAACGGAAAGTGGAGGGTATGTGTCGATTTCACTGATTTAAACAAGGCATGTCCCAAGGATCCTTTCCCATTACCCCACATTGACTCCATGGTGGATGCTACCTCGGGTCATGAGTTGTTGACTTTTATGGATGATTCATCTGGATTTCAAGAAATCCAGATGGAACCATCTGATCAAGAGGATACAGCCTTTATGACCCCAACTGGTATCTATTGTTATATTGCTATGCCATTTGGACTAAGGAATGCAGGTGCTACTTATCAAAGGCTAGTCAATACGATGTTTAAGGATCAAATAGGACACACTATGGAAGTCTATATAGATGACATGGTGGTTAAGTCCAAGAGAGCTGAGGATCACCTTAGAGACCTAGAAGAAGAATTCAATATCCTTGACAAATTCAATATGAAGTTGAATCCTTCAAAGTGTCACTTTGGTGTTAAAGCAGGCAAGTTCCTAGGTTACATGGTAATGAAAAGAGGCATAGAAGCAAGTCCAGAGCAAATTAAGGCTATTGTGAATATCAAATCTTCTGCCAATGCCAAGGTTGTGCAAAGGTTGACAGGGAGGATCGCAGCCTTGAATAGGTTCATATCAAAGTCATCAGAAAAGTGAAAGGAATTCTATGACGTTTTGAGAAAGAACAAGAAATTTGAGTGGACTGAAAAGCATGAAAATGCTCTCAAAGCCCTTAAGGATTACCTATCCTCAGCTCCTGCCTTGATGAAACCAGAAAAAGGGGATATATTATCCTTATATCTAGCGGTATCCTCCAAAGCAGTAAGTGCAGTCCTTGTTAAGGATCACGAAGGTACACAACATCATGTCTATTATGTAAGTAAGAGTTTGCTTGATGTTGAATCCAGGTATTCACATTTAGAAAAACTTATTCTTGCTTTGATTATGGCATCTACTAAACTAAGACATTATTTTGAAACTCATGCCATTATTGTTAAGACTAATTTTCCAATTAAGAATGTTCTCAGGAAACCTGAAATGTCTAGGAGGATGGCTAAATGGGCAGTGAAGCTTAGTGCTTATGATATAAGATATGAACCAAGGACTGCCATCAAATCCCAAGCCTTAGCTGACTTTGTGGCAAATTTTAGTAGTGACTTGCAAAGAGAAGCTGAGTTGGAAGTTCAGCAGCTGGAAGAGACTCAGGATCCTTGGATACTCTTCACTGATGGAGCCTCTAATGTCAAAGGAACAGGACTTGGAATACTACTAAAATCACCACAGGGGGACATAATACCCCACTCAATAGCTTGTGAGTTTCAAACTACTAATAATGAGGCTGAATATGAGGCCTTGATAGCTGGTTTGCAAATTGCCAAGCACATGAGGATCAGGTATCTTGAGGTACATGTAGATTCATTGTTAATTACTAATCACTTTAATGGATCCTATGCTGTTAAAGGTGAAAAGCTAATCAAATATTTAGAGATAGTCAAAAAATTGGCACTCTCTTTTATTTCCTTTAGTTTGACACAGGTACCCAGAGAAGAAAACGCAGAAGCTGATGCGTTGGCCAACCTAGGATCATCCTTGAAAATTCCAGAGGATATCAAGATCCCTATCATCCATATTTTGGCTCCTGCTATTGAGGATCACATAGCTATGGAGATAGAAAAGGATTCTGCAGTGGTTCCTAGTGATAATGCACAATCTCATTCAGGATCATGGATCCTTCCAATCATGAGATACATACAACATAGAAAGATTCCTACAGGAGAAAACCCCAGGGCTTTCAAAATCAAGGTATCTCAATTTACAATATTAAATAACATGTTATATAAACGATCCCTTGCAGGTCCATATCTAAGATGCATAGAGGATCCTGAAATCCAAGAAGTCCTAAAGGATTTTCATGAAGGAGATTGTGGAAACCACACTAGGGCAGGGCATTGTTCTCAAGGATCCTTAGGACAGGATACTATTGGCCTACTATGAAGAAGGATGCTGTGGATTATGCCAAGAAGTGTGATCCTTGTCAGAGACATAGTAATATCCTTCACCAACCAGCAGAACTCCTGCATCCTATATCCTCTTCTTGGCCATTCATGAGATGGGGAATGGATATAGTTGGTAAACTTCCCAAGGCACCTGGTGGAAAAGTGTTCATGCTTGCTATGACTGATTACTTCTCCAAGTGGATAGAAGCTGAAGCTTTTGCTCAAGTCAGAGAAAAAGAAGTGATATCCTTTATTAAAAGAAACATTATTACCAGATTTGGTATCCCTTCTGAAATTGTTTGTGATAATGGATCCCAATTTATTGGGAGTAGAACTACTAACTTTTGTGATAGCTGGGGGATTAAGATGATAACATCAACACCAGTCCACTCACAAACCAATGGTCAGGCAGAATCATCCAACAAGATCATCATCAACAACTTGAAGAAGAAGCTTGGATCCAAGAAAGGAAAGTTGGCAGAAGAACTACCTTATGTACTATGGGCTGATAGGACAACTCCCAAGATTGCTACTGGCCAAACTCCATTTTCTTTAGTATTTGGAGTAGAATCAGTGATCCCTACAGGATGATAAGAGGATCCAGGAAAGACTGGCAGGATCCTCGAAACAGGAAAAACAAGGATCCTACTTCATGAACAACAAGTCCAAGTCTTACAACAAAACTGACAACCAAAGCGTGCATGCAGTAGAATAGGAAGAGGATGATGAGGATTATCCTCCCATTTCTGAATACTGTTTTTCTGTTGATAACAATGAACTAATTCTTGCAATGCAGAATCTAGGTGAGAAAGCAAGATGGCCAAGGAAAAGTGATAAACCAGCCGCAACAAAAGACAAGTCCAAATGGTGTGCATATCATGAGGATTTCGGACATCTCACTAAAGAATGTATTGCACTTAGAAAAGAAATCGGTTACTTGTTAAGCAAGGGGCACTTGAAGGAGCTTTTGGGAAGAAAAAAGTCAAGGATCCAGGATCTTGAAAAGGTTCCAGAAAGAGCTCCTGCTCCTTCGGCAGATGCACAAGTAATAAACTTCATATCTGGTGGATCAGACATTTGTGGTACTTTCTTTTCAGTAGTCAAAAGACATGCCAAGGAGACCAAGATGGATAATGGGGATAGACCCATCCGAACCTCTACTGTTAAACAGGAAAAAGTTATAACTTTTGATGAGGATGATCGTGTTGATGTCCAGGTTCCTCATCATGATGGTCTTGTTATTACCTTATTTATATCTAACCATTTTGTTCGCAGGATCTTAATAGATGGAGGAAGCTCAGTAAACATCATTCAGCTTGATGTCCTCAAGAAAATGAACATCCCTGAATCGGATATTGTCCCAAGATCCTCAGTTCTTGTGGGATTCAGCGGAGAAACTAAGAATACATTGGGGGACATTAAACTTCCCATCTACATTGAAGGACTTTATTCCTATCAAAAATTTTGTGTTATAGATTGTTTATCCTGTTGCAATGTTATCCTTGGCAGGCCATGGATACATGACATGAAGGCAGTTGCATCTACATATCATCAATGTGTGAAGCTTCCTACTCCATGGGGGGTGATAAAGATTGAGAGTGACCAACGAGAAACAAAGAATTGCTACACCTCATCAATGAAACCAGCCTCAAGACCAAGGGAGCAATAGCAACTAAAGTATCCTCCAAGAGATGTCTTGGAGGCAAGAGAACAGGATGTGAAAGATATCCTTATGGATCCTCATGATCCTGAATCCAAAATCTTCATAGGATCAGGGATCCTCAGCAACATTCAACAGGATTTGGTATCCTTCCTTAAGAGGAGAAAAACTACCTTTGCCTGGAAGCATGAAGATATAACAGGTATCTCTAAAGATATAATTACTCATAAGCTTGGCATTGATAGGTCATTCAAACCCATTCATCAAATGAGGAGAAAGTTTGCACCTGAGAGGAATGCCATTATCCAGGAGGAGGTAGACAAGTTGCTCCGAGCAGGTATGATTAGAGAGGTTAAGTATCCAAGATGGTTAGCCAATGTGGTTGTTGTTCAAAAGAAAAACGGAAAGTGTAGGGTATGTGTCGATTTCACTGATTTAAACAAGGCATGTCCCAAGGATCCTTTCCCATTACCCCACATTGACTCCATGGTGGATGCTACCGCGGGTCATGAGTTGTTGACTTTCCGGAATTAGAAATCATCCCAAGATCATCAGTTCTTGTGGGTTTCAGTGGAGAAACCAAGAACACATTGGGAGACATTAAACTTCCAATTTATATAGAGGGAGTTAACACTTTTCAGAAATTTTGTGTTATAGATTGCTTATCCTGTTGAAATGTTATCCTTGGCAGGCCATGGATACATGACATGAAAGCAGTCCCATCTAGATACCATCAATGTGTGAAACTGCCCACTCCATGGGGGGTGGTGAAGATTGAAAGTGACCAACAGGAAGCCAAGAATTGCTATACTTCCTCAATGAAGCCAGCTTCGAGACCCAGGGAGCAATAGCAATTAAAGCATCCTCCAAGAGATGTCCTGGAGGCTAGAGAACAAGATGTCAAGGATATCCTGATGGATCCTCAGGATCCTGAATCCAAACTTTTTATAGGATCCGGGATCCTCAGCAATATTGAAGAGGATCTAGTATCCTTCCTAAAGAGAAGAAAAACTACCTTTGCCTAGAAGCACGAAGATATGACAGGTATCTTTAATGATATTATTTCTCATAAGCTTGGCATTGATAGGTCATTCAAACCCATACATCAAAAGAGGAGAAAGTTTGCACCTGAGAGGAATGCCATTATCCAGGAGGATGTAGACAAGTTGCTCAGAGCAGGTATGATTAGAGAGGTTAAGTATCCAAGGTGGTTAGCCAATGTGGTTGTTGTTCAAAAGAAAAACGGAAAGTGGAGGGTATGTGTCGATTTTACTGATTTAAACAAGGCATGTCCTAAGGATCCTTTCCCATTACCCCACATTGACTCCATGGTGGATGGTACTGCGGGTCATGAGTTGTTGACTTTCATGGATGCTTCATCTGGATTTCAACAAATTCAGATGGAACCATCTGATCAAGAGGATACAGCCTTTATGACCCCAACTGGTATCTATTGTTATATTGCATTGCCATTTGGACTAAGAAATGCAGGTGCTACATACCAAAGGCTAGTCAATATGATGTTTAAAGAACCAATTGGACACACTATGGATGGTGGTTAAGTCCAAGAGAGCTGAGGATCACCTAAGAGATTTGGAGGAAGCATTTGATATCCTTGATAAATTCAATATGAAATTAAGTCCTTCCAAGTTTCATTTTGGTGTCAAAGCAGGCAAGTTCCTAGGTTACATGGTGACTTAAAGAGGCATAGAGGCAAGTCCAGAGCAAATCAAGGCGATTGTGAATATTAAATCTCCTGCCAATGCCAAGGATGTGCAAAGGTTGACAGGAAGGATCGCAGCCTCGAACAGGTTCATCTCAAAGTCATCAGAGAAATGCAAGGAATTCTATGACATCCTGAGAAAGAACAAGAAATTTGAGTGGACTGAAAAGCATGAGAATGCTCTCAAAGCCCTTAAGGATTACCTATCCTCAGCCCCAGCCTTGATGAAACCAGAAAAATGGGATATATTATCCTTATATTTGGCAGTCTCGTCTAAGGCAGTAAGTGCAGTCCTTGTTAAGGATCACGAAGGTACACAACATCCTGTATATAATGTAAGTAAAAGTTTGCTTGATGCTGAATCCAGGTATTCACATTTAGAAAAACTTATCCTTGCTTTGATTATGGCATCAACTAAATTACGTCATTATTTTGAAACGCATGCTATTATTGTTAGAACTAACTTTCCAATTAAGAACATTCTCAGAAAACCTGAGATGTCAGGAAGGATGGCTAAATGGGCAGTGAAGCTTAGTGCTTATGATATAAGATATGAGCCAAGAACTACCATTAAATCCCAGGCCTTAGCTGACTTTGTGGCAGATTTCAGTAGTGATCTACAAAGGGAAGCTGAGTTGGAAGTTCAACAGCTTGAAGAGACCAAGGATCATTGGATACTCTTCAAAGATGGGGCTTCAAATAAAGGGAACTGGACTAGAAATACTACTAAAATCGCCACAGGGGGACATAATACCCCACTCAATAGCTTATGAGTTTCAAACTACTAATAATGAGGATGAGGATGAGTATGAAGCCTTGATAGCTGGTTTACAAATTGCCAAGCACATGAGGATCAGGTATCTTGAGGTACATATAGATTCATTGTTAATTACTAATCACTTTAATGGATCCTATGCTGTTAAAGGTGAAAGACTAATCAAATACTTAGAGATAGTCAAGAAATTGGCAGACTCTTTTGCTTCTTTTAGTTTGACACAGGTACCCAGAGAAGAAAATGCAGAAGCTGATGCTTTGGCCAACCTAGGATCATCATTGAAGATTCCAGAGGATATTAAAATTCCCATAATTCATATTTTAACTTCTGCTATTGAGGATCACACAACTATGGAAATAGTAGCGGATTCTGCAATTATACCTAGTGATGGTGCACAATCACATTCAGGATCTTGGATCCTCCCAATCATAAGATATATACAACATGGAGAGATTCCTACAGGAGAAAACCCCAGAGCTTTCAAAGTCAAGGTATCTCAATTTACAATATTAAATAACATGTTACATAAACGATCTCTTGCAGGTCCATATCTAAGGTGCATTGAGGATCCTGAAATTCAAGAAGTCCTAAAGGATTTTCATGAAGGAGATTGTGGAAACCACACTGGGGGCAGAGCACTATTTTCAAGGATCCTTAGGATAGGATACTATTGGCCTACTATGAAGAAGGATGATGTGGACTATGCCAAGAAGTGTGATGCTTGTCAGAGACATAGTAATATCCTTCATCAACCAGCAGAGCTCCTGCATCCTATATCCTCT
>JARYGA010041394.1:0-29329 GCA_030545235.1 Helianthus tuberosus
TGATAGAGACATTGGGGTTGGGCAAATACATCTAGTAGCCATCTGCGGTAATCGAGTTAATAACAACATCAAAACAACTTATTGAACTGTTTTATACACATACCTGGTAACTAAACGCGTTAACAAAACTTTGAACTCACCAGCGTCGTCTGACACTCTTGTCTGCATGCTTGTAGGTCGTTAGATGTCTTGGACTAGAACTTGCTGTCTGGAGTAGCTGGAGTGGTCATGGGTCGACTGGAGGGATTCATGTGATTGAACTATTGATATCATACATTGATTTTTGAAACAGTTTAACATTGGTTTACTATTTGCTTCCGCCCATATTGGTTTTCATTTAAACTCATTGATGGTGTTTTACATTAATAATTAAGGATTTTATTTTGAAACTTCTACGCGTTCAATGTAATTAGTGGCTCGTTATTGGTACGTCACACGCCTAACAGGGACATTCCCTAGGTGGTATTTTGGGGGTGTGACAGTTTGGTATCAGAGCCATTGGTTATAGTGAACTTGGTTTTAAAAATGTTTTCATAAAATCGGACTATAACCGAACAGTTCTGAAAACGAGGATACGACCATGACACTCAGCTCCAGATTGCAAGGTTCGTCTTTTCATCTGTGGTATACATTGCATGAGTAGTGTACATTTGTTTATGACGTAGCGTACAAACACACACTCATCACTATAGCATGATTACATGAATTGCTTGCTTACATTGTGATGCGTTGATAACATGTCATAGCCCTTAGATTCTTGTGATCTATCATTTTGATAACCTCTGTTTGGCATTCGAGTTTGAGGAACCATTTGACATGAGTTAGGAGGAGCTGAGATGAGCATGCAAATCACAATATTATTGTGGGTGCACACATAATAATAATGTGGGGTGCATGCGAGTCCCAGTGAGCCTTAACGAGTGAAGAAGGGGTTTTGTCCTGTCATTTGATTAATGAGAAACGTAACAAATCCATAGGAGTCATAGCAGTGATTGTCTCCTACTCGAACGCGATCTTTTCACTCCTTTCTGAACCCTTACGAATCTCGATGCTATCGAGTAGTGCCTGAACACCCATCTAAACGCCTAGCGAACTGTGTAGAATGTTAGGTGCTTGCATGAACGTCCCTGAGTTGGATGCCGCCGCGTCGAATGATTGGCTTATACCTTTCTCACTTATCTTCGTTTGCTGGAACTTAACATACGGACACCTTAGATTCCGAATGTGATCACTTCTGCCACACGCTAGCAGCATGCCGTGAATTACTCAATCGACTTGCAAGATCGATGGACAAGAGGATGAGTGTAGTACTTTACCGACCTCAAAATTAGAACGACCCTGGTTACCGGCAACGAACACCAGCAAAATGACTTCAGTCGAATCCTTAAACCCTAGGCAACGACTTATGAGAGTCAACTCTTACGAATCAATCGGGACATAAGCAATGACAATCGACTACGGTGTGGAATGTGAAACTGCCAGCACAATGAGTAGCATCTTAGGACGTGACACGGAATGTGAAAAGATGGACCCTGTCGGTGGAAGATCGTAGGGTTCCGTTTCAAGCAACGACATTAGAGGCAACCGTCATGGCAACATCAATGTACTTATAATAGTAGCCTACAGTATGGAAATAAAGGTGCCTACGGCCTGGATTGGCCGTGATAATTCAAAACGACAACAACCCAGGGGATGACGACAGTACTGGAAATCCTTGTAACGAAAACATCAGCACTGGAAATGATGTTCGTAGAAGGGCATTTAGGATTGGTGTGGGCGATGCCAGGATTATAGCAACACGGTGGCCTGCACGTTTTTGGTAACTAAACGCATCGTTCCTGTTATGTTAAACCCTGGTGCTTTTTGGAACAAACCTGTTGCGGAATCGACTGATGGCCAGACAATTGAAATCTCATATGATCGCTAGAATGCAAGCTCGACCTTGTGGGACAAGTGTTCGACCTCGATCTTCCTTCTGATATCCTTGATAGTCTCGATGCAGTACTTAGTGTGGATTGGTTATCCAGATATCGCGCAAATATACTCTGTGAGAAGAAAATTTTGCGTCGCTATATGCTCTAAAGTGTCAGAGTTGTGTAAAGGTAAGCATCAATTCTGCAATGAAAGCCCAAAAGCGTCTACGGAGAGATTACCTCGCCATTGTTAACAACGGTTACTGATGATAAGGCTAAGGAAGAGAGGATCAAGGATCCACCGGTTGTTTATAATTTCTTCTGATGAGCTACTTGAAGAACTTCCAGGATTACAACTGTTAGGCAGAAACTCAGTTTGATCTCACGCCAGGTGCAGCTCTGAATATTCGTACTCTTACCGTCTTGCACCAGGAGGGTTGCAAGAGCCGTCTAATCAATTACAGAAACTGTTGAACAGGAGTTTTGGCGGACCTAACTTTTCGCTTTGGGGAGCCCCAGTTACACCCATGAAGACAAGCCTTACCGAACGTGTACTGGTTATCAAGAACTTAACAAGGTGATAGTCGAGAACCGTTTGCCTCGACCATTGTATTGACAACCTGTTGACCAGTTGCGAGGGTCAAGCTCCCATTCGAGGATTGGCTAATGAATGAGCTCTCGTCAGAGGGAAGTCCAAGTGGAGGGTGTTCCTAAAGCGGCATATCAAACGCAGTATGGCCATACGACTTCGTGCACCATGACCATTGAGTTAATCAACACACGAGCAGCTTTATGGATCACTTGAATCGACCGTGTTTATTGAAGACGTTTTGAATCATTTCCAGGAGGAAGGAACTGTGACAACCCTCATAATTCCATGTATTCCGTACAATTTATTAATGATAATTAATGTGCTTGATGACTGTGTGGAATTACTTAACTGCTTTCTGATATCTGTGTTATACTTACATGTGCATGTTAACATACTAGCAGTATACAGAAAATTACTAAAAAGTCCTGTGTGCTTTCTTGAGTTTTGAAAAGTAAAAACGTTACAAAAATATATAAATAGGACGCCTTACGGATTAATTAAGCAGTTTAACGGAATAGTTTCGAACCGAACAACCGGACTTTACCCGGAACATAAAAATATTGACATGACATTGTTTTTCTTTTTCTGAGCCAGTTAGGGTCCCCGAATACCCTAACACCCGTTATAAATTACAACACACATAATACACCTTTACTACTTAACTAGTTCCTAACTAAACACTAATCAATCAACTAACTAACTAGTTAAGATCTAACCAAATAAGCCCCCCCCCCCCAACGATCGTTTTCCCCATAGGGGACACCATCCACCAATTATGATTATTTTATTCCAAGTTGTCTAGTATCTACTAAGCACATTACCTAAGGGTTAATGGGAAAAGTTGGTCCATAAATAAGCTTAAGAGTTAAGAGATTACATTTACCTAAACACTTCAAAAAAATTTCATTCTCCTTCCCTCCTCTCTTGCAATCGGCTGAACATACACACACACCCACCATCACTTTTCAATTTTGATCAAGGCCTTTTACATACAACCAAAGGTGAAGGATCACATACGAGGAGACCCGGTGTTTACGAAATCGCAAGGACCTCTCTACAACGCTATTAACCACCTAGTTTTCGCTTCGATTCTTCCCTAGCCTTGAGCTAGTTGTAAGTGATGCTAAACACTCTCTTGTTCTTGTTTTAAGCGGTTAATAGTTGATTTAATGGCTGAAAATTGAAACACTAAAGAACCTAACATAAAGTCTTGGACAAAAGATGAATAAGTTGGATAAAGAAGATAAGTTATGTGTGTAAATGATGTTAGAATGATGTTGTTATGATTCTTGCTGATTTCTTGCTGAGTTACTTGTTAATATTGATGTTTGATGTTGTTATGATCACTAAACATGCTAACGGAATCAATCGAACGCGTCTTAGAAGATTAAAGAATGAAAACAGAATCAGTCCAAGTTTAACAGCCAACTTCAGTTGGCAGTAAACAGGTCATAAGCTCTACGAAAAACTGATATTTTGAGTCTAAAACGTGTTATTATGAAATACGGTTCTAATGACACCAGAATCGTAATTTTTGGACTTCGTTTACTATTTTTAAAGCGTCATTTCGTAACAGCAGCTAGAGCTGCATTTTTCTGCTGAAAATATGTGTTTTGTTTTCTGTCATAACTTGGGTTCTGTGTAGAGTTAGATCATGAAACTTGTACTGAAGATGACCACCGATGTATTTGTAATTACCTCACTGGAATTTCGTAAATCGGACTCTCGATGAATTTTAAATAAATTATTCCGTGGACTGTGGTCAGAAAAATATAAATCTGAGTTCAGTCCGGAAAATGAATTTTTATAAAATATTAGTAATGAACTGGACCCCGATATTTTTACATAATAAAATTTGGAATGTTTAAGACATTCTGTAAAAAGTTGGGAATTTTTGGAATAAGTTAACTATTTTATTAAAATGTCCGAAAACATCCCGGTTTTGAATATTTAAGCTGAAACGACATAAGTTGTAATTTGCGTGTCTAAATGTCGAGTATGCTATCTGTGAATGATCTAACATGTTATATGTGTTATGTGTATTATTGTATGTCTGCTTATGAGTAGGGAATGGATGGGAAGTATATATGGGCATAAACAGTTAAAGTAATGCATGTTATGTGTTAGATACGTGTAGGAACTTTGTGCTCTATTTGAAAACCACTAAATGACTAACTGGTAATCATATTAGGACGTGATTGACTGACCTTGACTGTTAGCTATTTTTGAGAGTCAAACCGAGCAACCGAGGTGAGTTCACACTTTCTACAAGGCATGGGATTCCCGGTGGTTTGGGAATGGGTTAAAGAATTTAAAACTAAATCTACATATCCCCTTGGGAAGATATGTACGGCCATCCTCCATAAAGAGGATGCCATTATTAATCCTACGAATTCTCCTGGTGCAGAATACGTACGTTCGTCCTCCTGGTGCAGGACAACAACCTTAAAACTAGCTAGACAAAACTCTATCATGAAGTCCCTCAATTTATATCGACTTAATCGCCGAGGCCAATGGCGAGCGGGTAATTAGTTAATAGCGCTATTAGGTTTAACGAACCTCACACCGTGCCAGTCGGACGCGCGTGTACTAATGGACTATGGCAAACTGTCAGTGATGATAGACATTGATGTAGGGCACAACTATTGTTCGTAGTAGTCGATATCATACCGTCTAGTAGTTCAAACGGGGAAAGCCCCCCCACTGATTATGGCTACGGTTTGGGTAATGAAAAAAGGAACTGGTTAAACATACTTTCAACTACGGGGTAACCCCCACGGCAATTAAGCCAACGAAAGTCAAACCACGTTTTTCAGAAACAACTTAAAACTAAACAACCAAACGTGAACTCACTCAACTTTGTTGTTGACTCGTTGTTACATGCCTTACAGGTCGCTAAACGCTTGGAGCTTGCACGAGGAAGGAGTCGTTGTGGTGTACGGTCTGTTATGTTCCGTACTTATTATTTAAATCCTTATGAACTTATTAAACTTGCGTTTTGAACTTTAACTTATAAACTATGGACTTATGCTTTTGGATTTACTTTTATGCTTCCGCTGTTTAAACTAAACATGGTTAACTAGCTTTGGTCACCAATCGTATTGTGGTTGGTCTTATTTACTTAATTATGATGTTCAATATGATTGGTGGCTCGATCCTGGTCACGTCACGCCTCCAAGCGGTGATACTCCGCATGGTGGATTTTGGGGGTGTGACAGATTGGTATCAGAGCTATTGGTTATAGTGAACTTGGTTTTAAAAAAGGGGAAAAGCTTTTGATAAAACCAGACTATAACCTGTACAGTGCTCAACGATCCACAACGACGCTTCGCTCCACGTGCAAGACTCAACATTCTTGGTGATATGATTTATGTTACCTACTTGTTAGTTACATGGTACATTGTTCATGACATGCATTAGTTAATGTGATAATTGCCATTTGAACCTTGCGTGCTTACTCTCTTCTGTCACTCCACACCTACGCTCGTTGCGACACCTTTCTTACGTAAGTTCCTTCGACGTGAAGATCATGAGTGGACGTCTCGACATGACCCAGGGTCAGCTGACGACCTTGATTAACGAACGGATTGCTGAAGCCTTAGCAACCCAATCAAGGAGTCAACCCATGCACTCTCCAACACGCATGGGCACCTTCAGGGCGTTCCTGGAATGCAAACCTCCCACTTTCGACGGCACTGAAGGGGCAATCGGTCTTCTGCACTAGATCCGAAGAATCGAATATGCATTCGAAGAGAGTGAAAGCCCTGCCAGCAAACAAGTAGAGTACGCTACCAGCATGTTGCAAGGGAAAGCGTATTCTTGGTGGAACACACAAGTCCAGATGCTCGGATTGGCAGACGCGAATGCCACCCTTTGGAGCGACTTCAAGGATTTGATTAAGGAAGAATTCTACCACCTGGACGACATCCTGGAACTTGAAACAGAGTATTATGGTTTGAAGATGGAAGGATCAGAAATTGAGGCGTACACAAAGAGGTCCAACAACTTGGCTGACTTATGTCCTAACTTGTCACGACCCATATCTAGACGGATCAAGCTATACCTCAGAGGCTTAGTTCTGGAAATCCAGGGGTCTGTAATGGAGGCCAACCTTTCCACAATCCAGCAAGTCATTCGTTTGGCGCACCGACTCATCGATCAGGCGGTGGAAGAGGGCAAGCTGCCCAAGCGTGTTAGCACTACTGCTACTGGTGCTCCCAGCAGTGACAAGCGCAAGTGGGATGGAAATTCAGGCAGGGGTTCCACTCCAGTTCAGTCCCAGCCCCAGCGACGAAAGACAGATGAACACCGGAGCCCCAGTCAGCAGTTTTCTGGAAAACAAGGTCAGGGTGGATACATGGGAAATCACCCTAGGTGCAAACGATGTAGTTTGCACCACAGCTGGCCGTGCAACAAGGATCATTGTCAGAGATGTAACAAGCTTGGACATAAAGCCAGAGATTGCAGGAGCTCACGTCCTGCGAATCAAAATCGGCAACAGCAGCCACAAGCCCCACAGAACCAACAGCAACAGCAGGGTAACAAGGAATGCTATCAGCGTGGTACTGAAGGTCACTTCAAGAGAAACTGTCCCCAGTTGAACCGGAAACAGAACAACAACAACAACCAGGGGAACGAAAACAATAATGGGGGAAAACAATGATGGAAATGGAGCCAGGGAATGTGCGTTCGTGATTGGGCAGGATGATGCAAGGAACGATCCCAACGTTGTGATGGGTAAGTTTCCTTCTGGATGATTTCCTTGTTACTGTTTTATTTGATTCGGGTGCCGATACTAGTTACGTGTCCTTAAAAGTTAGTCAGATGCTTAAGCGTACCCCAAGACTTTTGAACATCAAGCACATCGTAGAGTTAGCAAACGGTAAAAGTCTCGAGGCCACGCACGTAATCAAAGGTTGTAACCTCATCTTAGCTGGTCAGACCTTCTCTATCGATCTTATTCCTATCCCACTGGGTAGTTTCGACGTCGTTATTGGGATGGATTGACTATCTCACCATCAAGCGGAGATTGTTTGCAAGGAGAAAATCGTCCGCATTCCTCGTTCTGGTAAAGAGCCCCTCGTGATTCATGGCGACAAGAGTGGTGCTGTTGTAGGCATTATCTCTTTCCTTAAGGCCCAGAAGTGTTTGCAAAAGGGCCACACTGCCATTTTGGCACTCGTTACCGACACATCAACGGAAGAGAAGAGAATTGAAGACATTCCTATTGTGCGCGACTTTCCTGAGGTATTTCCTGAGGAATTACCTGGTCTTCCGCCTCATCGCCAAGTTGAGTTTCAAATCGAGCTAGCTCCTGGAGCAGCACCAATAGCTCGAGCACCATATCATCTAGCTCCATTAGAACTCGAAGAATTGTCTACGCAACTACAAGAACTCTTGGAAAAGGGTTTTATACATCCTAGCTCTTCGCCCTGGGGAGCTCCAGTCTTGTTTGTGAAAAAGAAAGATGGTACTTTCAGAATGTGTATTGACTATCGCGAACTCAACAAGGTGACCGTGAAGAATCGATATCCTCTTCCACGTATTGACAATTTGTTCGACCAGTTGCAAGGGTCGAGCTATTACTCTAAGATTGATTTGAGATCGGGATACCATCAGCTGAGAGTCCGAGATGAGGACGTCTCCAAAACAGCATTCAGAACTCGTTACGGCCATTACGAGTTTCTGGTTATGCCTTTCGGATTGATGAATGCACCAGCGGTCTTCATGGATCTCATGAACCGAGTGTGCAAGCCTTACCTGGATAAGTTTGTCATTGTATTCATCGACGATATCATGATCTATTCGAAGAGTCAGGAGGAACACGAGCAGCATCTACGACTTATGCTGGAACTTCTTCGAAAAGAGCAGTTGTATGCCAAGTTTTCGAAATGTGACTTCTGGCTTCGCGAAGTCCACTTTCTAGGCCATGTGGTAAACGAGGATGGGATTCATGTTGATCCATCCAAGGTTGACTCGATCAAGAACTGGCCTGCACCCCGTACACCAACAGAAATCCGCCAATTCTTGGGTTTGGCAGGATATTACAGAAGGTTTATCAAGGATTTCTCCAAGATTGCGCAACCTCTCACTTCACTGACCCAGAAGGGTGTCACCTACCATTGGGGTGATGCACAGGAATATGCTTTTCAGCACTTAAAGGAGAGACTTTGTAGCGCGCCTATTCTTTCATTGCCTGAAGGCACAGATGATTTTGTGGTTTACTGCAACGCTTCCATCCAAGGACTTGGTTGCGTGTTGATGCAACGTGACAAGGTCATTGCCTACGCATCACGCCAACTTAAAGTTCATGAAAGGAACTACACTACTCATGATTTGGAGCTGGGAGCAGTCATTTTCGCCCTTAAGATATGGAGACATTACCTGTACGGTACCAAGTGCATCATTTACACCGATCACAGGAGTCTCGAGCATATCTTCAAGCAAAAAGAGTTAAACATGCGTCAACGCCGATGGGTCGAACTCTTGAATGATTACGAATGCGCGATCAAGTACCATCCGGGCAAAGCCAATGTTGTGGCCGACGCCCTCAGCCGAAAGGATACTATACCTAAGCGTGTACGAGCTTTACAGCTTACCATTCAATCTAACCTTCCCGCTCAGATTCACGATGCTCAGGTTGAAGCGTTGAAAGCAGAAAACATCAGGGCTGAGTCCCTACGAGGATCGAGGCAGCGGCTAGAACAAAAGGAAGATGGTGCCTACTATGTTAACGGACGCATCTGGGTTCCACTTTATGGAAACTTACGCGAGCTTGTGATGGATGAAGCGCACAAGTCTCGTTATTCGGTACATCCTGGTTCGGATAAAATGTACCACGACCTCAAGACTACGTATTGGTTGCCTGGCATGAAAGCCCATATAGCAACCTACGTCAGTAAGTGCTTGACCTGTGCAAGAGTCAAGACTAAATATCAGAAACCATCAGGCTTACTTCAACAACCGGAGATCCCGAAATGGAAATGGGAGCAAATTTCCATGGATTTCGTTACTGGTCTGCCTAGATCTCAACACGGAAACGATACCATTTGGGTGATCGTAGATCGACTGACCCAAGTCTGCACATTTTCTGGCTATCAAAGAAACGGATAAGTTTTCTACTCTTGCAGACATTTACCTAAAGGAAGTGGTATCAAGGCACGGAGTGCCAACCTCCATCATTTCTGATCGTGACGCGCGTTTTACTTCTAAATTGTGGCAAGCAATGCACAAGTCTTTTGGCTCACGTTTAGATATGAGCACTGCTTATCACCCACAGACGGATGGGCAATCTGAACGCACCATCCAAACCCTTGAAGACATGCTTAGGGCATGTGTAATCGATTTTGGTAATGGCTGGGAAAAGCACCTCCCGCTGGTGGAGTTTTCGTATAACAACAGCTACCACACCAGCATCCAAGCCGCTCCGTTCGAGGCATTGTACGGACGCAAATGCCGATCACCTCTCTGTTGGGCAGAAGTTGGTGAAAGCCAAATCACTGGCCCAGAACTTGTGGTAGATACCACCGAGAGAATTGCTATGATACGACAGCGAATGGCGGCAGCTCGTGACCGTCAGAAAAGCTATGCTGATAAAGGAAGAAAACCACTCGAGTCCCAGGTTGGGGATCGAGTGCTACTTAAAGTCTCACCTTGGAAAGGTGTAGTCCGCTTTGGCAAACGAGAAAAGCTCAATCCGCGTTATGTCGGACCATTCGAAGTCACCGAGAAAATTGGCAAAGTCTCCTACAGGTTGAATTTACCTGAAGAACTCAGCGGAGTTCACAATATTTTCCATGTGCCGAATCTGAAGAAGTGTCTGTCAGATGAGACCCTCATAGTTCCCTTAAAGGAGCTCACAATCGACGACCAGCTGCGATTCGTCGAGGAACCAGTAGAGATTACGGATCGAGATGTTAAGATCCTCAAGCGTACCAGGATACCTCTAGTCCGAGTCCGTTGGAATGCTCATCGTGGCCCAGAGTATACCTGGGAATGAGAAGACCAAATGAAACTCAAGTATCCCCAACTGTTTAAGAAAAACGCAACCACTACTGAGGCGGAAGCTACTGCAGAATTTCGGGATGAAATTCCAAATCAACGGGGGGATGATGTGACACCCCAGGAAAATCTGGATAACAACGCAACTTAACTAGCTTCCTCAGTAACCACGCGCTAAATTTCGGGACGGAATTCTCTTAACAGGGGGAGAATGTGACAACCCTCATAATTCCATGTATTCCGTACAATTTATTAATGATAATTAATGTGCTTGACGACTGTGTGGAATTACTTAACTGCTTTCTGATATCTGTGTTATACTTACATGTGCATGTTAACATACTAGTAGTATACATAAAAGTTACTAAAAAGTCCTGTGTGCTTTCCTGAGTTTTGAAAAGTAAAAACGTTACAAAAATATATAAATAGGACGCCTTACGGATTAATTAAGCAGTTTAACGGAACAGTTTCGAACCGAACAACCGGACTTTACCCGGAACATAAAAATATTGACATGACATTGTTTTTCTTTTTCTGAGCTAGTTAGGGTCCCCGAATACCCTAACACCCGTTATAAATTACAACACACATAATACACCTTTACTACTTAACTAGTTCCTAACTAAACACTAATCAATCAACTAACTAACTAGTTAAGATCTAACCAAATAAGCCCCCCCCCCCCAACGATCGTTTTCCCCATAGGGGACACCATCCACCAATTATGATTATTTTATTCCAAGTTGTCTAGTATCTACTAAGCACATTACCTAAGGGTTAATGGGAAAAGTTGGTCCATAAATAAGCTTAAGAGTTAAGAGATTACATTTACCTAAACACTTCAAAAAAATTTCATTCTCCTTCCCTCCTCTCTTGCAATCGGCTGAACATACACACACACCCACCATCACTTTTCAATTTTGATCAAGGCCTTTTACATACAACCAAAGGTGAAGGATCACATACGAGGAGACCCGGTGTTTACGAAATCGCAAGGACCTCTCTACAACGCTATTAACCACCTAGTTTTCGCTTCGATTCTTCCCTAGCCTTGAGCTAGTTGTAAGTGATGCTAAACACTCTCTTGTTCTTGTTTTAAGCGGTTAATAGTTGATTTAATGGCTGAAAATTGAAACACTAAAGAACCTAACATAAAGTCTTGGACAAAAGATGAATAAGTTGGATAAAGAAGATAAGTTATGTGTGTAAATGATGTTGTTATGATTCTTGCTGATTTCTTGCTGAGTTACTTGTTAATATTGATGTTTGATGTTGTTATGATCACTAAACATGCTAACGGAATCAATCGAACGCGTCTTAGAAGATTAAAGAATGAAAACAGAATATGTCCAAGTTTAACAGCCAACTTCAGTTGGCAGTAAACAGGTCATAAGCTCTACGAAAAACTGATATTTTGAGTCTTAAACGTGTTATTATGAAATACGGTTCTAATGACACCATAATCGTAATTTTTGGACTTCGTTTACTATTTTTAAAGCGTCATTTCGTAACAGCAGCTAGAGCTGCATTTTTCTGCTGAAAATATGTGTTTTGTTTTCTGTCATAACTTGGGTTCTGTGTAGAGTTAGATCATGAAACTTGTACTGAAGATGACCACCGATGTATTTGTAATTACCTCACTGGAATTTCGTAAATCGGACTCTCGATGAATTTTAAATAAATTATTCCATGGACTGTGGTCAGAAAAATATAAATCTGAGTTCAGTCCGGAAAATGAATTTTTATAAAATATTAGTAATGAACTAGACCCCGATATTTTTACACAATAAAATTTAGAATGTTTAAGACATTCTGTAAAAATTTGGGAATTTTTGGAATTAGTTAACTATTTTATTAAAATGTCCGAAAACAGCCCGGTTTTGAATATTTAAGCTGAAACGACATAAGTTGTAATTTGCGTGTCTAAATGTCGAGTATGCTATCTGTGAATGATCTAACATGTTATATGTGTTATGTGCATTATTGTATGTCTGCTTATGACTGGGGAATGGATGGGAAGTATATATGGGCATAAACAGTTAAAGCAATGCATGTTATGTGTTAGATACGTGTAGGAACTTTGTGCTCTATTTGAAAACCACTAAATGACTAACTGGTAATCATATTAGGACGTGATTGACCGACCTTGACTGTTAGCTATTTTTGAGAGTCAAACCGAGCAACCGAGGTGAGTTCACACTTTCTACAAGGCATGGGATTCCCGGTGGTTTGGGAATGGGTTAAAGAATTTAAAACTAAATCTACATATCCCCTTGGGAAGATATGTACGGCCATCCTCCATAAAGAGGATGCCATTATTGATCCTACGAATTCTCATGGTGCAGAATACGTACGTTCATCCTCCTGGTGCAGGACAACAACCTTAAAACTAGCTAGACAAAACTCTATCATGAAGTCCCTCAATTTATATCGACTTAATCGCCGAGGCCAATGGCGAGTGGGTCATTACTTAATAGCGCTATTAGGTTTAACAAACCTCACACCGTGCCAGTCGGACGGGCGTGTACTAATGGACTATGGCAAACTGTCAGTGATGATAGACACTGATGTAGGGCACAACTATTGTTCGTAGTAGTCGATATCATACCGTCTAGTAGTTCAAACGGGGAAAGCCCCCCACTGATTATGGTTACGGTTTGGGTAATGAAAAAAGGAACTGGTTAAACATACTTTCAACTACGGGGTAACCCCCATGGCAATTAAGCCAACGAAAGTCAAACCATGTTTTTCAGAAACAACTTAAAACTAAACAACCAAACGTGAACTCACTCAACTTTGTTGTTGACTCGTTGTTACATGCCTTACAGGTCGCTAAAGGCTTGGAGCTTGCACGAGGAAGGAGTCGTTGTGGTGTACGGACTGTTATGTTCCGTACTTATTATTTAAATCCTTATGAACTTATTAAACTTGCGTTTTGAACTTTAACTTATAAACTATGGACTTATGCTTTTGGATTTACTTTTATGCTTCCGCTGTTTAAACTAAACATGGTTAACTAGCTTTGGTCACCAATCGTATTGTGGTTGGTCTTATTTACTTAATTATGATGTTCAATATGATTGGTGGCTCGATCCTGGTCACGTCACGCCTCCAAGCGGTGATCCTAATTCTCTCTCTCTAGCAGGGCGATTTTTTTGTTCTTCATGGATCCCAAGATTTTTCGTAATAGTATGTATAACAGTCTGTGATTAGAGGCTTGTTTCAAGCATCTATAACGAACTAGTTAGCATTCTTGATCGATTTAATCTAGGGTTTCTTTCTGTTTGTTTTTAATCGCCGCCTGAAATTCTGTGTTCTTCGTTTCGGATGTTCATGGGATAGGGTTTGCTAGATTAGGGTTTTTATTTTCTGTTTCTTCTGTCTTTGTGGCACTGGTGGTTTAGGTTTTCGTGTGCATGGTTGTTCGATAAGTGTTCTATAGGAGAGAGTAGTATTATTTTCAATGGATGATCGTAAGAAATCGGCTGAGTTTGCTCCTGGTGATCGTGGTAAACCTCCATTATCAGTCAAGGGAATAGCTAGTCGCGTGGTCAATATTGACGGCAACCCAATGCTGCCTCGTCGTGGTACAGTTTCTGATCCTAAAAAGATAAATATTATCGATGAACTTACTAAGATTACTACCCCGGTTAGTCTAGACATGGAACGACCGGATGGTGAGACTTCGAGTAATAAACAGGTCGGTCAGGAAGGGGTTCAGGGGGCCAACATGAATGTGGGTTGCAGTTCGAAATCTATGTCTTACGCTGAGTCGTTGCTTGTAAACAAATCTATAAAGTTGAATTTTCGCTCTCTGGCTAGTGATTCAGTGCATGAGGGTTGTGATGTTGTTCTCCCGAGGGAATCTGTGCGTAGTGTTCAAGATAAGATGGCTAATACCTTGGTGGGTTATTTTCTAGGGGATCGAGTGGCTTACCCAGTCGTGGACTATTTTGTGCGTAACAATTGGAAAAAATATGGAATCCAGAAGTCCATGATGAACGCTAACGGGTTCTTTTTCTTCAAATTTGCGGATGAGGCTGGTTTGATGAATGTCTTGCAGGATGGCCCTTGGATTATTTGATCACAACCTCTGTTTCTTAACAGATGGAGCCCGACGTCTAAGCTAGAAAAAAGGAAGTAAAAAAGGTGCAGATTTGGGTTAAAATTCATGATGTTCCGATTGCTGCGTATACGGAGGATGGGCTTAGCATGATAGCGACTGCTATTGGTGAACCGAAAGCCTGATTCGTATACTACGTCGATGTGCATGGACATGTGGGGTTGTAGTAGCTATGCGAGAGCTTTAATAGAGGTGTCGGCTGATAAAAGTCTTAGAGAAGAGATCACAATGGCGATCCCTGAACTGGAGGGAGAAGGATTTACTAAGGAATCTATGTCTGTTGAGTATGAATGGTATCCTCTTCGTTGTGCTCATTGTTGCGTGTTTGGTCACTCTGATGATAGTTGTCCTCACCAGTCTTCGAAACAAGGTAATGGTAGGAGTACGGAAAAGGTTGGTAAGCAGCATAATCAAATTAGACGTCCTAATAATTATTCGGTGGTTGATGAGGAGGGTTATACAGGGGTTCATAGCAAGAAGATTGCTAGAAAAACTGGCTTCCCGGTTAATAAGCCTAAGCCAAAGTTCGAATATAGGCCAGTGGTTGCTAAAAAGAAAGAAGAGCCGGTTAGAGGTTCGAGCTCGTGTAACTTGCAGTCTTCGAATCCATTTGATGTTCTCAACGACCCTAGCTTTAATGACGAAGAGGGTGGTAACATACCAGCTTCGGCCCAAGATGATGTGGACGATGAAGAGGTTGTTGAGGTTTTTAATGAGACGGATGGATATGAGATGGATGGTTTTTTGAGGCAAGGTACTATTAAAATAGATGATAAAAAAGGGGCAAGCACTCCTTCTTCGTCGGTTAACAATGGTTAATATTGCTTCTTGGAACATTAGGGGTTTGAACCGCCCCATTAAGCAAACGGAGGTTCGTCATGTTATTAAGGAGTTTAAATTGAGTTTATGTGCTATTCTTGAATCCCACGTTGAGGTGGGTAATCTTTCTAAAGTTTGCAAGTCAGTTTTTCGGTCTTGGCACTGGACGTCAAATGGGGCTCGATGTAACAAAGGAACGAGAATAATTGTTGGCTGGAATCCTATTATTTTTGAGGTTATGGTGCTTTCGGAGTCAGATCAGGTTATGCACCTGCAGCTGATGTTTAAACAGAAGAAAAGAATGATTTTTTGTTCGATTATTTATGCTGCTAACTATTATGTTTCAAGGAGGGAGTTATGGAATCAACTATCTTTGCATAAAAATTTCATGCGTAATGAACCGTGGGTCATGTTAGGTGACTTTAATTCTGGTTGAACCTTGAAGATAAATCTATGGGGTGTTCTTCGGTTTCTTCGAGTATGAAGGAATTTCAAGCGTGCGTTGATGATATTGAGATGATTGATTTAAATCGTTCGGGATTTCACTTTACGTGGAATCAGAAGCCCAAGAAAGGGATCGGGTTGATGAAGAAGATTGATAGAGTGATGGGTAATTCTCAGTTCATAACCCGGTTTCCGAGTGCTGTAGCGGTGTTTCATCCGGCTCGGTTATCGGATCACTGCCCGTGTGTTCTAAAGATTCCGGAAGCTGAAAAATTAAAGCATCGGTCCTTCAAATTCGCTAATTTTCTGGTGCATAAGCCTGAATTCTTGCCGATTGTGAAGAGAGTTTGGGGTACGAGTATTAGTGGTGTGTTTCAGTTCTCTGTTTTTAAGAAACTTCGGCTTCTCAAATCTCCTTTACGAGTCTTACTTTTTCAGCAAGGTAACTTGCATAAAAAAGTTCAAGACTTGCGGGAGGAGGAAGCTACTATCCGGCGTGATTTTCAGGTAGCTTTGCTAGATGAAGAGCGTTTTTTGAAGAAAAAGTCCAAGGTGGACTGGTTAGCGGCTGGAGATATGAATACGGCATTTTTCCACTCGTCGCTCAAGAATAGAATTCACTATAGTCGTATTGATGTTATTCGGGATGCTGGCGGAAATGTTTATGAGGATAATATGGTTCAGAAAGCGTTCGTTGAACATTATGAAAATTTTTTGAGATGCCCGGGTGTTACTTCGCTCAGTCCGACTCCTGATTTGTTTAATAAAACGTTGGATATGGATGTTGCGGATCATATGGTTCGTCCAGTCACAGCTGAAGAGGTTAAGAAGGCGATGTTTTCGATTGGGTCAGATAAAGCTCCAGGTCCAGATGGTTTTACAGCAGGATTTTTTAAAAGTGCCTGGCCTATCGTAGGTAATGATGTTTCCAATGCGGTTATTGATTTTTTTGCTACAGGGAAGCTTCTTCGGGAATTAAATCATACTCTTATTGTTCTTATTCCTAAGATCCCGTATCCGTCTGTGGTTACGGACTATCGTTCGATTGCCTGTTGCAATGTATTGTATAAATGCATTAGCAAGATTGTTGCCGAAAGAATTAAGGTGGCGTTGAATGATATTGTTAGTGTCAACCAATCGGCTTTTGTGCCGGGTAGAAAATTTTCTGATAATATTTTGTTAACACAAGAGTTGATGTACAATTATCACAGAAATATCGGTCCTCCTAAATGTGCGTTCAAAGTTGATATTCAGAAGGCTTATGACACTGTTGATTGGAGTTTTCTAAAGAACATTTTGGTTGGTTTCGGGTTTCATACTAGTATGGTTCACTGGATCATGGTTTGTGTTTCTACTACCACGTTTTCAGTGTGTATTAATGGTGATGTTCATGGTTTTTTCAAGGGTAACCGGGGGTTAAGACAAGGTGATCCTATTTCGCCGTATTTATTCACTCTTGTAATGGAGATTCTTACGGCCATCTTACAACATGCGGTAAGGATTGATTCTTCATTTAAATTTCATAACAAGTGTGAACGTCAACAGATTATCAATATCTGTTTTGCGGACGACTTGTTTATATTCTCTAAGGGTGAGATTGCATCGGCCAGGTGTATTATGAACTCTCTTAATTCGTTTACAAAGATGTCGGGTTTGTTGCCTAATGTTCATAAAAGTACAGTTTTTTTCTCTAATGTGCCTTCTTTTGTTAAAACTGCTATTTTGAATATTATGCCGTTTATGGAGGGTACTTTGCCAGTAAGATATCTGGGTGTGCCTCTTATATCTACTCAGTTACTTTATAAAGATTGTTCTGCGTTGGTGGAGAAGTTTGAGAAACGTATCATGCATTGGCGGAATAAATTTCTATCGTTTGCGGGTAGGTTGCAACTTATTATATCGGTCTTGTCCTCATTGCATGTTTACTGGTCTTCTGTGTTTATTTTGCCAACTTGGGTGATTCTTAATTTGGAGGCGTTGATGCGGAATTTTTTATGGTCTCATGATAGTGCGTTTCAGAAAGGCCGGGCTAAAGTTTCTTGGAAAGCGGTTTGTGTTCCTAAGTATGAGGGTGGTTTAGGTATTCGACGAATTGGTGATGTTAATAAAGCTCTCATGTCATCGCATATATGGAGTATTCTTTCAAGGCGTGACTCTTTGTGGGTTGAATGGGTTCACTCGTACAGGTTAAAAGGTAAAAGTTTCTGGGCTTGTAAAGTTCCTTCTGTTTGTTGTTGGTCGTGGAGAAAGATTCTTCAGATTCGGCAGGTTATGAGGAGTTTCGTTTGGTCCGATGTTGGGAATGGTTTGAATACTTCAGCTTGGTTCGATACGTGGACTGTTTTAGGGCCGCTGAATCAGATCATCACGCCTAGAGTTATCGCAAATGCGGGGTTTAATATGGAGTCTAAGTTTTCTGACATTTATTCAGATTCTTCGTGGAGATGGCCGGATGCGTGGAGGGATATTTTTCCAGTTCTTATCCAACTCGATCAGATGACTTTTGATCCGAATAAAGCTGATAAACTCTTGTGGCGCCAAGGGGATCAGCTCCATGATTTTTCCACGGCTCGTGCTTGGGATTCAGTTAGGCACCGTGAGTTGGAGGTTGAGTGGTGTCCTATTGTTTGGTTCGCTCAGTGCATACCTCGTCATGCTTTCTTGATGTGGCTTATCATGAGACGCAAATTACTTACTCAGGATAAGATTTTGAAGTGGGACATCTCGCGTAGAAAGAATATGAACATGATGTGCTGTCTACTATGTTATGCTAATCATGACTCTCATAGTCATCTGTTTTTCGAATGTAAGTTCTCTACACAAGTTTGGCATATGGTTAGGCATAAAGTGGGTATGGAGTCGGTTCAATCGAAGTGGGAGGATATTGTTGATTGGCTTCTAGTGCGGTCTAAGTCGAAATCAGCAGCTAACTACATTGCAAGATTGTTGGTGGCGGCCAGTGCTTATTTGATTTGGAAGGAACGCAATGCGAGATTATTCAAGAACCAGCTGAGGCCTCCGGAAACTATAAGTGAAATTATTATCCAACAAGTGCGTTACAAATTGATGGGTGCGAAGCTGAAGAATTGTGACAATGTGAGAAGGCTTCTAGGTGATTGGGAGATTTATGGAACTGAACTTCATGATGCCGGTGGCTGATTAAGTAGTTGTTTTGTTTTATTCTAGAGTTTAGTCTAGTTATTTTTGCCTGTTGGTGGTGTTTTTTGTTTTTTCTAGTTGTTTACTTTCATGGGGCATGTCCTGTGATTGAACTAGTGTAGACTATCTACACTACTTGTTTTGTTTTGGTTGTGAATATATAGAATCACCGGGGTAACCCTTTACCCAAAAAAAACGTCTTTACCCGAGGGTACGGGTGATCTAGCAGTATCCCATGATGGTTCGAATCGGAGACTCAGTTACACGCCAATGCAACACGTGAAGACGATGACGCACGTAGTGGATTTACGAAAGAGAATTGCATGAGACACAATCTGCGGTGGAAACCATGGTCTATGGATGTAACTTGGAGGCATTACTTGGACGGTACCGAACACACTACTTAGACCGATCACAAGGGCCTCCCATGTACCTTTGTTTTGGAAGAGCTAAAACGTGTAATGACACCGTTGGATGGAACTTTTGAATGATTACGACTGGGAAACCTGAACGTGCACGAGCTTTGCAACTCACTATCAACTTTAACCTACCTGATCAGACTCGCTCTGATCAAACTGGAGAACTGAAGGAAGAGGATTTTCAAGTTGAACCCATGCGGGGCATGGAGAAGCAACCTTTGGCAGGTCGGATGATGTTCGCTACCTCCAGGAACGAGTGTGGATCTCATTATACAGCCACTTTAGGGAAACTTGTGCTGAGCAAAGCACACCGGTCTCGATATTCTAGTCGCCTGGGTTTTGATGAGAGATATTAGGATCTATAAATCTTGCATTGGTGACCGGGCATGAAGGCCCGCCTAGCTATGTATGGGAGTGATGTTTGACTTGTGGGAAAGTCAAGCGGAAGTATCAGCAATCAGAAACACCCATATGGAAATGAGAACAGACTGCCATGGATTCTGTAAATAGTCTACTTACAACTCGAAACGGAAATGATACAACCTGGGTGATCGTTGATTGTCTCACGTACCCAGCACACTCTCTTGCAATCAAGGAAACTGACGAGTCTTCACAAGCTGTGAATGTTCCTCTGAGAGAGGCGGTTTTAGGCACGAGGTGCCAACTCCCGTTATTTATGATTTTGAGCTATACCTGGATTATGACAGGCAATACACGATACCCTTGGATCACGTCTAGTCATGGGCATTGCTTATCACCGTAGGACAAACGGTCAGAATAAACAAACCATCTTGACACTAGAAGACATGCTGCGAGCATGCGTATGATTGACTTTAGCAAGAGTTAGAAGGACACTTACCTTTGGTGGAGTTCTGCTGCAACCGTTACCATACTGGTATTCAGACAGCTCTGTTTGAGGCATTGCTTGGATAATAATGCTAATATCCTTATTGGATTAAGATGGGTGACAAACCAATCACAGTTACAGGACTTGTACTCGAAACTCTTGGGAAGATTGCTTGGATCGGAAATCGTTTGACGACAACGAGTGACCGTCAGGAAAGTTGATAGGCTTAGGAAACACTGGGAGTTCGCTGTAAGCGATCGTATCATGCTGAAAATCTCACCCTGAGAGGGTGTGGTACGCTTGGGAAGCATGGCAAGCTTAATTTACGATTACATTGAGTTATTCAGAATTCTGGAAAGAATCGATCACATCGCCTACAAACTCGAGTTACCCGACGAATTGGATAACGTGCATGATATCATTTGTGCCTCGAATCTAAGGCAGTGTTTGTCCAATGAAACGCTTGTGATACCCTTATTAGAGTCTGAGGTTAATGACAAGTTGCAGTTGTTGAGGAAATCATGGACTAGGACATCAAGATTCGTTAGCCTGGTCGTATGACAATCGTGAGAGTTCGTTAGAACTCAAGACGTGAATCGGAGTTCATGTGGGAACGTAAAGATCTGATAAAGCTCTAGTATCCTCAATTGTTCAGGTGGTTGAGCCAACTTTTGTTGTCATTGGCGAATTTCGGGAGGAAATTCCCTTTAAAGTTAAGGATGATGTGGTACCCGCGAAAAATCCACAGTCATCCTGCGTTAACATCTTGTTGTTTTGGATTACTTATCAAATTTCGGGACGAAATTTCTTTCAAGTTGGGGATGATGTGACAACCCGAACTTTCAAGGTTAGTACCGTTTGATCTCGTGATTCTAACTTCTCGTAATTCTCTCCTTTTCACGCTCTTGTTATAATAAACTTCTCATTTAACTCCCTGCTATGATAAACTTGTCGAACGTGAATTTACTTGGTTATAACTAAGTGTGTGGTTGAATCCGTTTAAGTGTTTAGGCTTACTTATAGGAGTCACACATGGAACTGGGCTACCGTATATATATATATATATATATGGGCCGCGAGTGTGTCGGGCCACACACGCACTCCTCAAACATGAACTCTACCCCTTTTCAATCACTTCGGCCCACATGTTATAAGCCCAAACCGAGCCCATCCCCAAACCCATTAGTGGTGTTATAATATCTTTGTGGGTCTTGTTGTGATTTTTTTTTTTTGGGTAAAGGGTTACCCCGGTGATTTTATATATTCACAAACATAACAGAACAAGTAGTAAGGAAAAACCCTTACTAGTTCAATCATGAGACATGCCTCATCAAAGTGGAAACAAACGAACCAAAAGAGACTATCACAACTAAAAGAGAGATACTACTAGACTAACATCTAGAAAAAAAATAGACAAACAATCACTCAGCCTCCATCATCTGCGAGTGTATCACCATGAATCTCCCACTTCTCAAGAAGTATCCTCACTTTAGAAGTATTCTTGAACTTTAAACCCATCAATTTGTATCGGATAGTGTCAAAGATCGAAGCACATATACTTTCTGGTGGCCTTGCATGATTCTTGAATAAACGATGGTTTCTTTCTCGCCATATAAGATAAGCAGAAGCAGCCACAATCAAACGAGCCACTAGGTTAGCAGCAGATTTTGATGTAGCCCGATGCCTTAGCCACTCGATAATTACACTCCACTTAGGTTCCACCATGCCCATACCTGCTTTTGCACGAATCATCTCCCAAACCTTAGCCGAAAACTTGCACTCAAAAAATAAATGGTCATGTGAGTCAATATTTTCGTAGCATAAGAGACAGCACATCATATTCATGTTCTTTCTCCTTGTAGTATTCCATTGGAGGATTTTATCCTGAGTAGACAATTTACGCCGCATAATAAGCCACATAAAGAAAGCATGGCGAGGGATACACTGCGAAAACCAAACAATAGTAGACCAATCCACCTCCGGCTCGCTAGCTCTGATTGAATTCCATACACCTGAGGAAGAGTAATCACTAAGCTCGTTCCCATGTTTCCAAAGCAAACGATCTTGTATATTATCATGTCTATGAATCTGATCAAGCTGTATTAGAACTGGGTAAGTGTCTCTCCAAGCATCAGGCCATAACCATGAACCATTAAAAGACATATCAGCTATTGTTGCCTGTAACGAAAAACCCTCCCTCGTGATAGTTCTAGGCGATAAAAAAGAGCTCAAAGGGCCAATAACACTCCAATTGTCATGCCAAACTGAAGTAGTTCTACCATCACCAATTTTGGACCAGAAATAACCTCTGATCAGCGGACGAAGTTGTAACAATTTCCTCCAGCTCCAACAACAATTTGGGACCGGTTTACAATCCCAGAAATTACGGCCCTTTAACCTGTACGAGTGAATCCAAGAAACCCACAGCGACTCACGGCTAGTAAGGATACTCCAAACATGCGAAACCATAAGCGCTTTATTAACATCACGAATCCGTCTTATACCCAACCCTCCTTCCAGCTTAGGAACACAAATAGAATTCCAAGACACCTTGGCTTTCCCACGTTGATAATCACCTTGAGACCAAAGGAAGTTCCGCATTTTTGCTTCTAATTCATGAATGATCCGAACGGGTAAGATAAAAACTGAAGACCAATAGACATGCATGGCTGATAACACTGAAATAATAAGCTGTAATCTACCAGCAAACGATAAAAGCTTGTTCTTCCAGTTTTGAATACGCTGATCCAAACGCTCAACCAGAATACTGCAATCCTTATATAGGAGACGAGAAGATAATAAAGGAACACCCAGGTAACGAACCGGAAGATTCCCCTCCACAAAGGGAACTGTACTAAGAATAGCCATTTTAACATGATCCGGAACATTACAGAAAAAGCCCGTACTTTTTTGAGAGCTAGGAATCAAACCCGACATTTTAGAAAAATCCTTAAGAGAGTTCATAATGCACCTAGCCGAATCAACATCTCCTCTAGCAAACAAGAATAAGTCATCCGCAAAACATAAATTAACAATCTGTTGCTTTTCACACTTATTATGGAACCTGAAAGAGGAATCAATCCTAGTCATATGTTGCAGGATACATGTTAGCACTTCCATAACAAGCGTAAATAGGTACAGGGATAGAGGGTCACCCTGTCTTAAACCCCGCTTACCTTCAAAAAACCCATAAACATTGACATTGATACTAACCGAATATGAAGTAGTAGACACACATACCATAATCCAGTTCACCATAAGTTGATGGAAACCAAAACCCACAAGAACTTGTTTTAGAAATCCCCAGTCGACTGTATCATACGCTTTCTGAATATCAACCTTAAACGCACACCTTGGAGGGCCAAAATTCCTATGATAATTGTGCATCAGTTCCTGAGTAAGCAGAATATTATCCGATATTTTCCTACCCGGAACAAACGCCGACTGATTAATACTGACAATACCATTTAAAGCATCTTTTATCCGATCTACTAACACCTTGCTAATGCACTTGTAAATGACATTACAACAAGAAATCGGACGGTAATCAGTAACTCTCGATGGAGTGGTGATCTTCGGAACTAGTGCAAGAAGAGTGTGGTATAACTACTTCAAAAGTTTCCCCGTATTGAAAAAATCAAGAACCGCATTAGAAATATCACTACCCACAATATCCCAAGCATGCTTAAAAAATGCCGCTGTGAACCCATCAGGCCCCGAAGCTTTATCATTACCAATCGCAAACATAGCCGACTTTATTTCTTCAATCGTAATAGGCCGAACCATGTTATTTGCTACTACCGAATCTAACTTTTTAGTAAACAATTCAGGAGAAGGATCCAACGATACCTGGTCTTGACATCCCAAAAAACTCTCATAATGACTAACTAAAGCATCCGGAACTTTATCACCATCATAAGATGTACCATTAGCATCAAATATAACCTCTATACGGCTCCGATGGTTCCTACTTTTCAACGAGTTGTGGAAATAAGCTGAATTCGAATCCCCTGCCCGCAACCATTCCACTTTCGATTTTTGTTTCAAGAATCTTTCTTCATCTAGACGAGCTTCCTGGAATTCACACAACACTTTTGCTTCTTCAATCCGAAGCTCCTCATTACTTGGGTTCTGGTCAATCTCCTTCTGCATATTTTCAAGTTTACGACGAAAATCGACAACTTTGTTATGTAAATTACCTTGAGCAAACAAAAGGGATCTGAGAGGAGTTTTCAGCGATCGCAACTTCTTCATAACTTGAAACTGGTATACCCCAGTTATCGAAGTATCCCACTCAGTTTTAACGATTTCCAAAAACTTCGGCTTAAACACTAAGAAATTTGCAAACTTGAAAGGTTTCAGTTTGGGTTTAGCACCTTTCGGAAACTTTAAAATACACGGGCAGTGATCTGAAACTCCATATGGCTGAAACAAAGCAACCGATTCTGGAAATTCAGTGACAAAAGAAGTGTTACCCAAAACCCGATCAATTTTCTTAAGCAAACCCACTCCCTTCTTCGGCTTTTGGTTCCAAGTAAAGTGCATACCCACACAATTAATGTCAAACATTTCAATATCCTCCACGCACTCCTTAAATTCTCTCATACCTGGAGTAATAGTAGAGACACCCATAGACTTATCTTCCAGGTTAAGAGCTGAATTAAAGTCTCCCATTATAACCCAAGGATCATTATTAACCAGCACTTTATGCATTAAAGTCTTGTTGTGATTTAGTATTGCGATTAGAATATATGAGAACTAGCACATGATTTAGGGTATGTGATGATAGAAACTTTGATGAATAATGGTGGAAACAAGCTGCTAGGATCGATAAAGTGCATATAATTGTTTATGCATGGAACTAGGGTTTAATAATTGGATATAATAATTAAGTGTGAGTCCCATGATTTTAATAATTGGCTGATCGATTATGTGATACATGAGGCTGCCATACTTATTAGTTGAAATTTATTAGAATTGTGGGTCATGAATTGTAACTGTTGGTAAATAAAAACGGAAGTGTGATTGGTTAACATAAACAGATCACACACTAATTGGATTGCATATAATTACACATTTCACTTGGGCCTGGTATGTTAATTTGGGCTGCATGTATGCTGATAGTAGTTGAATAGCATGAGTTGGGTTTGATAATTTCGTGATTATATTAACAATGTTACTGTTGATGTGGTTGGAAATCAAGATCCCGATGAAACTGTTAGAGAACTAGGGTCTTGTTATAAATTAGAATGTGCAATTATTTCATATGACGTCTACTTGAATTGTATGCTCCTGATCTAGTAACATGTGACAACCCTCACCAAACCAGGTATCCGTACGACTTAATTAATAATTAATTACTGCTTAATTACTGTGCTTACTTGAAATTGTGGATAAACTGCTATTTGAATACTGATACATGTACTTACTTGCATCATACCTTATTTGCTGTCACCCTACTATTTACATACAGAACTGTAGTGACAACCGTGATGCACAAAAGCACTGTAGCACAATAACGGATAACCTACTAAACGTGCTGTTATAACCAGCACCAGGCAGGTACTGCCTCTAAGGCTTGTAAGAGCCAGAGATAGTTTGCTACACTAGTAGAGAGTGTAGGGATATAAGGGTTGTAGAACTGCGTCACTAGGAATGAGATTACAGTGACCGGATGTGCCAAAAACGTACTTTAGGTACAAAATTCAGCACTAAGCTAACTAATAAAGTGCCAAAACATGGGAAAAATATTACTAGACACTTTCCAAAGTGTCGGGAATAAGTTGTGTCACTAAAAATAATATTAACGACACTTTAAGGCTTTGTTAAGCACTTTAACGGATCACTATCCAACCGAACAACCGGACTTTATCCGGAACACAAAAATATTGTCATTAACATTGTTTTTCTTTTCTGAGCCAGTTAGGGTCCCTGAATACCCTAACACCCGTCATAATGCATGACACACTAGTAACCGGGTTAATCCCTAAACTAACTAAATTAATCTAACTAATACTTAATGTTTAGTTGGAAACCAACCGGATTACCCCCCCCTAACCAAACCGTCCCCAAGAGGGACACCTCTTGTCCTCCACATGATTATTTTAATCACCTTGGTCCCATATCAAGAAGACACATAAACCTATGGGTAATGATCTTGATAATTGTCTATAAGAACAAGACTTAGTCCATTATAACCATCCAACACTTGAGCACACTCTCTCCCTCTCTATAAACTCTCGGCCGAACACCCCTATATCATCCATCCATCTTTTGATTTTGATCATCTCATTCCAAGAGCATACAAGTGTTGAGGATCACATACGAGGAGGCTTGGTGCATTCGGAACGCGAAGGACCTCATCCTATTGCTTTTATCCACTCATTTTGCGACTAGAATCTTCCCTAGCCTCGAGCTAGTAGTAAGTGGCTTTAAACACACTCTCGGTCTATTTTAAAGTGGTTAAAATGGTATATGATGGTTAAAACTCATGAACATACAAAATGATATGAAAAAGTCTACTAAAAATGCTAAAAATGTTGGTTAATAGCACAAGGGTTGTGTAAATCTTGTAAGATTTGTTTTGTGTAATTATTTAGTGCCGATCTATGTTGTGGTAGCCCGGATCATCGTTTAACCCGGATTGGTCATGATCATGGATCATGACATAGAGCTTGTTTAAGCGTAACAAGGGTTAAGTGATGAAACTCTACCACACGAGAAACTTGAACTTGTGTAAAAACGATTTTACTTACGAAATAGTGTTTAAAACTAGTAGATCTACGGATCTACAAGCGGTATTTTCAAAGGACCACGTGTCAAGAGAAAACATACTTTTAAAGACGGATCTTTCATAAACAAGAATGATTTTAATAAACACTTGCGTAAACACTTGTGTAACACAAAGTTTTGACGAAAGAACTATTTTTGTAAATGTTAACAAGAAGTTGTAAAGATAGAATTTCTTTAAAAACGAGACTTTTACGAAACCGGATGGTTTATATAAAGATACACTAAAAGTAAGGAGCTTTACTACATATTTTTGGAAAAACTACAAGTTCATGTATTTTTGCGATTTACATCTATTTTGACTAGTTTGATGGTTTGAATAATGTTTATTGATTGAATGAGAAAATTGTTGCTTTGATTTGTAAAAGAAAATGATACGCTTGAAAGCGTGGCCACCTCCAGTTACAGAGGAAACTCTGGCGAAATTTTTCCAAAAACCTAACACTTAGAAATATTTTCACTACAAGTGTTAGAAATACATTTTTAACGTGTTTTCGAATTATAGATTTCGCCATGACTTTATTAAAAGATTTCTAATTATCGGAGGTGGGATTTTCACGAAATAAAAACTTGCTAAGATATATATTTAGTATATATTTAGTAACAACACTTGTGAATTTTTATGATTATTTTGTGAACTATACAAATATTATTTTTAGGGTAAAAATAATATTACCAAATGATAACGATTCCAAAATAATACGAACGCACATGTATAAATCCCCCATCCTTGGGAAGGAGAATAATTACCAAGTATTTACAAAAATATAAACACGAAATAGTTGTCTAACTATTTCCCAAAAACTTAAACCTTAAGCTAAGGCACGGCCGTCCGTCTAATAGACTTAGTACGTGTAGGTCGTCGCACAGCTGCTTGATCAGGAGATATACTTGGTAGAGACGCACCACTGTGAGTTCATGTCCCCCTTTTTCTCTTAACTGTTTTCAGTTTTCTAAACTGCGGGGGTGAAATACATGTTACTATGATTACGAACTTTTACTTACACGGTATGATTAGCTAAGGAATTTATTACCTAGATCATGTGAATGGGTAGGCTATTATCGTAAGACCATTAATCCTTGTATAAGGACCGAGAGGCATGAGTGATAGATCTATCGGGTGTTGCGAGCCCCACACATGAGCCAGCGTGTGGCTGCATGTGGTGACTATGTCGTTCCACCGGAAGGACCGGTATGAAATTCGCGTTACAGGTTTGAGTGCTTCCTAGGCCATTTCACTTATTAATGTATTAGCTACACATTAATTGATCTCTTTTTCCTTATTGCTACATACCAGGAATTTTCATACATACAGACATTTTACAAAAAGGTTTTACTTACTCACTTACACATGAACTCGCTCAACATTATTGTTGATTTTTCAACTTACATGTATTTCAGGGAATTAAAGGATCTGGCGCGGTATGACACGTTTTCCCGCTGCACTAGTTTCGAGGTCATCCGAGTTTAAGGGATGTGACTTTTTCCTGGACGAGTCACAGTTCTTAAACTGTGTTTCTTTCTTGTTGGTGTTGTGTCTTTTGAACACTGTTTATGTTGGTTAGGATGTGATATCCGTTAAGACAATATTGTGGTTCTTTACTCTTCAAACTTATTTTAATGGATGATCTTGCATGGTTTTATCATCATATAGCTTTGTTACGATTAAGCTATGGTATTAAGAAGTCACACCAAATTAACCACGCTTCCGCAAAGCCAGGGTGTGACAGCTTGGTATCAGAGCTCTGATCATAGCGAACTAGGATTCTTTCTCGAGTCTAGACTATGATCACTAGGGCTCTCACGAAAACATTTTTTTTACATTGCATACCACTTAAGTCCAGATCCAAAACGTTTTTACAAACAAATGTTGAGCACATTTTATTTATTATTTATAGAGCAGTCTGGGAGGCTGGGAGGCTAGTGTGACTAGGAAGAGCAGTCTGAGAGGCTGGGAGAATTTGGCTAGTGGGACTAGGGAGAGCAGTCTGAGAGGCTGGGAGAATTTGGCTAGTGGGACTAGGAAGAGCAGTCTGAGAGGCTGGGAGAATTTGGCTAGTGGGACTAGGGAGAGCAGTCTGAGAGGCTAGGAGAATTTGGCTAGTGGGACTAGGAAGAGCAGTCTGAGAGGCTGGGAGAATGTGGCTAGTGGGACTAGGAAGAGCAGTCTGAGAGGCTGGGAGGCTAGTGGGACTAGGAGAATTGTTTGATTGCTTACTTGGT
>JARYGA010041395.1:0-20744 GCA_030545235.1 Helianthus tuberosus
TGACATGTGGAAGAGGGATTGGAGGTGCTAAACAGCTGCAACCAGCTGTTAAATGCAGTTAATCTGGTCTGATAGTGGGAAGCGGCCCGCTTCAGGATCAGCCAAAGACAATGCGGGCCGCATGGCCCTTCTGATCTGCACATATGTTTGAAAAATGACAGTTTCAGTCCCTGCACGTGTTTAAGGCCATTTCCGACACTTCTAAGGCCCGTAAAGCCAACTTTAAGGCCCTAAAATGTTGCCTAAACATTGTGGACATGAAACATGCTCAAAAATATGCCGGGTGTTGGTTCGTTTGGTCGTACGAACGCGATGTTCGCTTAATTACGACGGAATGCGCATAAGCGCGAAAAACGATCCAAATGATGCGACGAATGGATTTTTCTTAAGGCGAACACTAAAATATAATGTAGTCATGCTTTCATAAATTTTTGGATGTCCGGATGTATTCAGAACGTAAGTTATGCGCGAAAATGCAAACTTGTGCACTTTTTGACGCTTTTAGTCCCTGAATGACACAAAAGTTTATTTTAGCATACCGAACACCTCAAAGCCTATTTCTAAGCTATGTAAAGGATATTTATGGTATGTTTAACTTATGGTCATGTTCCGGAAGGTCTGTTACAGTTCAAATTGACATACTTTCGCAGTTTGTCAATTTTAGTCCCTGTAGACGATTTAACTTGATTTTTGCAATACCAAAGCCTTCAAAACTTATTTCTAAGTTATGTAAAGGTTATTTAAGGTATGTTAAGTATATGTCACTATTCCGGAGTGTTTGCTGCATTTAAACTGGTTATATTTACGCATTAGTGCGCGTATAACCTTCCAGAAAGCGATATAGAGTTTGAAATCGAACAAGAATTGATATGTGTAAACGATACACATATTTTTACAAATCCCAAGTATGAAATACAATATTTCATTGGTTGGGCATTTGTTTGATGGTTGAAATGACACAGGTGTTACATTTGTCACACCTTCAATTTCCACATGGGTACAGGCCAATTTTTAATAGAGTCAATCTTGGCCGGATCAACATGAATCCCTGCTTCATTGACTACATGTCCGAGGAAATGGACTTCACGAAGCCAAAAGTCGCATTTCGAGAACTTGGCATAGAGTTGTTCATTCCGAAGAAGTTCAAGAATAAGGCGAAGGTGTTGCTTGTGTTCCTCTTGGTTCTTCGAGTAAATCAGGATGTCGTCAATGAAAACGATAACAAATTTATCAAGATATGGATTACACACTCGGTTCATAAGATCCATGAAAACTGCAGGTGCATTGCTTAATCCAAATGGCATAACCAGAAAATCGTAGTGGCTGTAACAAAATTTGAATGCCATTCTAGAGATGTCTTCATCTCGGACTCTCAATTGGTGATAGCCCGATCTCAGATCGATCTAAGAATAGAAGCTCGTCCCTTGCAACTGGTCGAATAGGTCATCAATACATGGGAGTGGGTAAAGATTCTTAACAGTCACTTTGTTCAGCTCACGGTAGTAGATACACATATGAAAAGTGCCATCCTTCTTTTTGACGAACAATATTGAGGCTCCCCAGGGTGACGATCTAGGGAAAATAAAACCGTTATCCAATAGCTCATGTAGTTGCGTAGATAGTTCTTCCAATTCGGCTGGAGCTAAACGGTACGATACGGTGCACGAGCTATAGGTGCCGCTCCGGGAGTTAGATCGATTTGAAATTTGACTTGTCGATGTGGTGGAAGACTAGGTAGTTCTTCAGGAAATACTTCAGGATAATCACGAACGATAGGAATATATTCAATCTTCTTTTCCTTTGCTTGAGTATCGGCAACAAGAGCTAGAATAGCGGTATGCCCCTTTCGTAGACATTTCTGGGCTTTCAAGAATGAGATGATGCCCATAACAGCACCACTCTTTTCGCCTCAAATAATAAGAGATTCGCCAAAAGAACGAGGGATGCGGACGATTTTCTCTTAGCAGAGCATTTCCGCTTGATGTTGGGATAACCGGTCCATCCCGATGACTACGTCAAAACTTCCAAGAATGATGGGAAAGAGATTGATAGAGAAAGTCTGATCGGACAACATGAGTTTACAATCATTGACGATGTGAGTAGCCTCGATATTTCTACCATTGGCCAATTTGACGACGTGCTTAGTGTTCAGGGGAGTTAGCGGAGACTTAAGCATCTTACTAACACTTAATAATACGTAACTAGCATCGGCTCCAGAATCAAACAGTACGGAAACAAAAAGATCATCGAGTAGGAACTTACCCGTCACAACATTGGGGTCGTTCCTTGCTTCTCCTGTTCCAATCACAAACGCGCGTCCTCTTGCGTCGTTGTCACCATTTGTTGCCGTTCCTGTTGTTGTTGTTGTTCCCCGCGCCCTAGTTGTTGTTACGATTCTGGTCAATTGCAGGGCAATCCCTCTTGAAGTGCCTCTCATCTCCACACTGACAACACCCCTTGACATTACCCTGTTATTGCTGCTGCTGCCGGCAACGGTTGCACCATTGACAACGGTTCTTCTCACCAGGCCCATAGTGGTGCATATTACATTGGTTGTACTTGGGTCGGAATCCTTGATAACCTCCAGCTTGCTGATTAGGGCCCTTGTTTCCATCGATCTTTCTTTGCTGAGCTTGAGACTGTGAGGAGTTAGAACCCTTGCTGTAATCCCACTTGCGCTTGTTATCCCCAGAGGAATCATGTGACACCCCAGGGAAACCAGGAAACCATGCAACTTAACTAGCTTCCTCAGTGAGTACGTGCTAAATTTCGGGACGAAATTTCTTTCAACTTGGGGATAATATGACAACTCGTATTTCAAACCTCTCTTTGTACGTTGATGTAACCGGTGTGAACGTTATGTGATTATGTGAAATTTGTTGATTAATTGAATGTTATGATTACGTGATTATGTGTAACGAATGTATGTATATAAATAACTCGGGTCGCACAACAACAACCCGATCGCACAAGCCTTTGGGCTTTGGTTCCTTACCACTCTCGGCCCACACTCTTTTGTAATTGAACCGAATGGGCAGCCCATTAGGAGGGTTCGGCCACTCCCCTATATAAGCCGATACAAAACCTTTGTGAGGTTTTGGCTTCCCCATTATTTGCTAACACACAACACCACACAAAACCCTAATTCTCTACCTCTCCCTCTCTCTCGAAGCCGACGGCAGCCCCTTACTCACACGAGGTCTTCCTTGTTCTAATCATCTAATCCGGTTAGTGTTTTAGTGTTTTGTTGTTACTTGATTGTAAGTTGATCGATGATTGTGTATTGCTATATGTTGATCAAACCCGGTTAGGGTTCCTGTTAGTAGAATCATTAATAATTATGTGTTGCATGATGCTAAGGTTGTATGATTAAACAAGATATGGAAATAGGCTAATCAGTTCGTGTATATATAGAATCGAACACCTGATAACCGGCTGTGATGTGTTGTTATTTGGATGATTGTTTTGTTGTTGTGTAGGGTGCATGTTAGTAATCAAGGCCATGAACCTGTTAATGTGTTTGAAAGTGTGGTTGATGTTCATGCTATGAATTATTTTAGGGATCATATGAATTTTGTGATAAAAACCTTGTTTTGATCGATATATGGGTTGGTTAGAAACTGTTGATTGATAAATTGCAAATATGGAAATTGTCAATAATAGAGCAACTAATTTGCATGATTTAAGGAAATACATAACCGATCAGTCGCACAAGTGCCAACACACAAGCTCTTGAATCACACAAGAGCTCAATCGCACAAGGCAACTGATCGCACAAGTGCCAGACGCACAAGTGCAGTCGCACATGTTAGGTACATCACATAAGGCAGCAGTGTACAACTAGAGCATGCATGATCGCACAAGACCTTGTGGATCGCACAAGACAGTGCCGATCGCACAAGGCTTGGGCCACACACGAACGCTTGGACTGTTGGGCCTCAAAACCCAATCCCAATCGCACAAGGACTGGTCAGTCGCACAAGTCCATACGAATCGCACAAAGCCAATGTTTGCTGTTTACTTGTTGGGCCATATACATGTTGGACTGCTTATGTTATTTGGGTCGGATATTATTGGGCCTCCATTTGAATCGCACAAGTATGAATATGTTATGTACTTAACTGTTAACATGTGCCATGACCATTACGTGCTCGTAACCTGTTAGCTTGTGTGAAACTTATGTGCACTACTTGAAACCAAAACCTGACTTGTATGGTAACCATGTTAGGATGTGGTTGACCACATATAGCTCAAGTAACCTTTTTGTGTATCTGCCGAGCAAACCAAGGTGAGTTCACACTTCTAAGGCATGGGATTCCCGGTGGGTTTGGGAATGGGATTGAATAACTACGACAGAACTCGTACATTTACCACTACTAGACTACTTACCACCATCCTCGGATTGGGAAGGACGCCAGTGCTAAACCTACGTACTCGCTACGTATCACTGTCCTCGGATTGGGAAGGGCACTTACGTAAAACCTACGTAAACTCATATTTTCTACTGTCCTCGGATTGGGAAGGGCACTTACGTAAAACCTACGTAAACTCATACTTATCACTGTCCTCGGATTGGGAAGGACACCTATAGTTACAACTAGTCTAGTAATATACAACATGGGAAGCCCCCCCACTAAATATCGTAAAGATTTGGGAAACAAGGATACTGGGTAACACATGATTATGAAACAAACTTACGATTCTGAAACGAACTCAATAACTGAACAAACAACTGTGAACTCGCTCAACTTTATTGTTGACTCGTTGTTACATGCCTTGCAGGTCGATAGGTACTCTTGGAGCTTGCACAGGGAGGCGCGGTCGTTGTGGGACATGGACAGTGGGTACCATGTTAAAAACATTATAACATTTCGAACTTAATACTTATGTTGGGTTTTCACATTTATGCTTCCGCTAAACACTTAACTATGTTTTGTTTTGAACACCTTTCGTATTGTTGGATTGAATTTTATTTATTACTTGCAATGTTCAATATGATTGGTGGCTTGATCCTGGTCAGTCACGCCTCCAGGCGGTGATACTCCACGTGTGGATTTTGGGGGTGTGACAGATTGGTATCAGAGCCATTGGTTATAGTGAACTTGGTTTTAAAAAAAGGGAAAACTTTTGGATAAAACCAGACTATAACCAGAAAAGTGCTCAACGATCCACAACGACGCTTCGCTCCATGTGCAAGACTCAACACTACAGGTGATACGATTATGTTTATATTGCCTACTTGCTAGTTACATAGAACTTTGCTCGTGGTATGCTTAGATAAACGTAACAACTATTGTTTAAAAACACTTGTGTGCTTACTCTCTTCTGTCATCGCACTTTCGCGAACCTCTCTCACTCATGTTTCCTTTGGTATGAAGATCATGAGTGGACGTGTCAACATGACTCAAGCCCAGCTGACGGCTTTGATTAACCAACAAGTTGCTGCGGCACTTGCAGCCGCTCAAGCAGGAGGTATACCCTGCAGTCGCAACTCACTCTAGGATCTTTAGATCCTACCCTCATAAACCAACTCTGGTGTTTGACTTTGTCCTGTTCTTATATACACAACAGGTCAGAACGCTCAGCCACCTGTTTGCACATTCAAGACGTTCATGGACTGTCGTCCTAGTACTTTCAGTGGCACTGAAGGAGCTGTAGGACTCCTCCACTGGTTCGAGAAGCTCGAATCAGTCTTCGAAATGTGTGAATGCCCTGAGGCTCGTAGGGTGAAGTATGCCACTGGTACACTCGAAGGCGTTGCGTTAACTTGGTGGAACACGCAAGTTCAAATGTTAGGGCTGGCAGCTGCTAATGCCACCCCATGGAACGACTTCAGGGAACTGATCAAGCGAGAATACTGTAATCGTGATGACATCCACAAGCTGGAAGTGGAGTTCTTTAACCTGAAGATGACGGGGTCAGAGATAGAGGCGTATACGAAGCGATCCAACGAACTGGCAGTGTTATGTCCAACTATGGTGGATCCTCCCATCAAGCGTATCGAGCTATACCTCAAAGGCTTAGTACCAGAGATTCAAAGCCATGTGACTGCTGCTAACCTTGCTACCATCCAGGATGTTACTCGTCTTGCTCATCGTCTCACCGACCAAGCAGTGGAACAGAACAAGCTGCCTAAGCGTATCGGTGCTGCTACCACTACTATTACCTCTGCTATTCCCAGTGACAACAAACAAAAATGGGATGGAGCCTCCAGCAAGAGTTCGACTACAGTTCAGTCCCAGGAATAGCAGCGAAAGATTGATGACTACCAGAGTCCTGGTCAGCAATCTTCTGGTAGTCAAGGGCAGGGTGGATATCGAGGAAACCACCCAAAGTGCAACAAATGCAACAGGAACCATAGTGGTCAGTGCAACAAGGGACGTTGTCAGAGGTGTCTCAAGATGGGTCATGAAGCCAAGGATTGCAGGAGCTCACGGCCTGCAAATCAGAATCGTCAGCAGCAACAGCAAACACCACAGAATCAGCAACAGCAACAGGGCAACAGGGGATGCTATCAGTGTGGCGCTGAAGGTCACTTCAAGAGACACTGCCCGCAGTTAAATCAGAATCAGAATCAGAACAATAACCAAGGGAACGAAAATAACAATGGGGGTAACAACGGGGGAAACAATGGAGACAATGGCGCCCGGGGCCGTGTGTTCGTGATTGGTCAGGGTGACGCAAGGAATGATCCTAACGTAGTGATGGGTAAGTTCCTTCCCGACAACTTTTATGTTACTGTTTTATTTGATTCGGGTGCCGATGCCAGTTATGTGTCCCTAAAAGTTAGTCAAATGCTTAAACGTACCCCAACACTTTTGAACACCAAGCATGTCGTAGAGTTGGCGAATGGTAAAAGTCTAGAGGCCACACACATAGTTCAGGGTTGTAATCTTGTCCTCGCTGGTCAGACCTTCTCTATCGATCTCATTCCTATAGTTCTGGGTAGTTTCGACATCGTCATTGGGATGGATTGGTTATCCCAACAGCGAGCAGAGATCCTATGCAAAGAGAAGATTGTTCGCATTCCTCGTTCTGGTGAAGAACCTTTAGTGATTCATGGTGAAAAGAGTGGTGCAATTGTAGGTATCATCTCTTTCCTCAAGGCCCAGAAGTGTTTGCGAAAGGGCCACACTGCTATTTTAGCACTTGTTACTGACGCAACAACGAAAGAGAAGAAAATAGAGGATACTCCAGTTGTACGCGACTTCCCTCAAGTGTTTCCTGAGGAATTACCTGGTCTACCGCCTCATCGCCAGGTCAAATTTCAAATCGAGCTAGCTCCTGGAGCAGCGCCTATAGCTCGAGCACCTTATCGCTTAGCTCCCACCGAACTAGAAGAATTGTCCAAACAGTTGCAAGAACTCTAGGATAAGGGTTTCATACGTCCTAGCTCTTCGCCATGGGGAGCACCAGTATTATTTGTATAGAAGAAAGACGGTACCTTCAGGATGTGCATTGACTACCGTGATCTTAACAAGGTGACCATAAAGAATCGCTATCCTCTTCCACGCATTGATGACTTGTTTGATCAGCTGCAAGGATCGAGCTACTATTCGAAGATTGATCTGAGGTCAGGCTAGCATCAACTGAGAGTCCGGGACGAGGACGTCTCCAAAACAGCATTCAGAACTCGCTACGGCCACTACGAGTTTCTGGTCATGCCATTCGGGTTAACAAACGCACCTGCAGTTTTCATGGATCTCATGAACAGAGTGTGCAAGCCCTACCTGGATAAGTTTGTTATTATATTCATCGACGCCATCCTGATCTATTCTAAGAGTCAGGAGGAACACGAGCAGCATCTGCGGATTATTTTGGAACTGCTTCGAACAGAGAAACTTTATGCTAAGTTTTCGAAATGCGACTTCTGGCTTCGTGAAGTCCATTTCCTAGGCCACGTGGTAAACAAGGATGGGATTCATGTTGATCCATCCAAGGTAGACTCAATCAAGAACTGGCCTGCACCCCGCACAGCAACAGAAATCCGACAATTCTTGGGTTTGGCGGGCTACTACAGAAGGTTTATCAAAGACTTTTCCAAGATTGCACAACCGCTTACTTTGCTAACTCAGAAGGGTGTCACCTATCGTTGGGGTGATGCTCAAGAATCAGCGTTCCAACATTTGAAGGATAGACTTTGTAGCACACCTATTCTTTCATTGCCAGAGGGCACAGACGATTTCATGGTTTATTGTGACGCGTCAATCCTAGCACCAACTTAAGATTCACGAAAGAAATTGATGCAACGGGATAAAGTCATTGCTTACGCCTAGCGCCAACTTAAGATTCACGAAAGAAATTACACTACACACGATCTGGAGCTGGGAGCTGTTGTTTTCGTACTCAAGATATGGAGACATTACCTGTACGGTACCAAGTGCACCATCTACACCGATCACAGGAGTCTCGAGCATATCTTCAAACAGAAGGAATTAAACATGCGACAACGTCGATGGGTCGAGTTATTGAATGATTACGAATGTGCCATCAAGTACCATCCGGGAAAAGCCAATGTTGTGGCCGACGCCCTCAGTCGAAAAGATACTACACCTAAGCGTGTGCGAGCATTACAACTCACCTTTCAATCTAGTCTTCCTTCCCAGATACGAGATGCTCAGGCAGAAGCATTGAAACAAGAAAACGTCAGGGCTGAAGCTCTACGTGGCTCAAGGCAACGGTTAGAACCAAAGGGAGACGGCGCTTATTACGTTACAGGGCGCATTTGGGTCCCACACTATGGAAACTTACGTGAGCTGGTGATGAATGAAGCACATAAGTCTCGCTACTCAATACATCCTGGTTCGGATAAGATGTACCACGACTTGAAGACTACGTACTGGTGGCCTAGCATGAAAGCTCACATAGCAACTTACGTTAGCAAGTGTTTGACTTGTGCGAGATTCAAGACTCAATATCAAAAACCATCAGGCTTACTTCAACAACCAGAAATACCACAATGGAAATGGGAGCAAATTTCCATGGATTTCGTTACTGGCCTACCTAGATCTCAACGTGGAAATGATACCATTTGTGTGACACCTGTGTCACTGTGACCATCAAACAAATACCAAACCAATGAAATATTGTATTTCATACTTGGGATTTGTATAAATATGTGTATCTTTTGCACATATCAATTCTTGTTCGATTTCAAGCTTTAAATCGCTTTTTGGAGAGTTATACGCAAACTGGTGCGTAAACGTAATCAGTTTAAACGCAAAAAATACTCCAGAACATCAAAATATGCTTAACATACCTTAAATAACCTTTACATAACTTAGAAATATGTTTTGAAGGCTTTGGTATGGCAAAAATCAAGTTAATTCGCTTACAGGGACTAAATTCGACAAACTACGAAAGTACGGCAATTCGTACTGTAACAGACATTCCGGAACATAAGTTAAACATACCATAAATATCCTTTACATATCTTAGAAATAGGCTTTGAGGGGTTCGGTGGGCTAAAATAAACTTTTGGGTCATTCAGGGACTAAAAGCGTCACAAAGTGCACAAGTTTGCATTTTCGCGCATAACTTACGTTCTGAATACATCCGGACATCCAAAAATTTATGTAATCATTAATAAAATATGTTTTAGTGATTGGCTTGTCAAAAATCCATTCGTCGCGCAATTTGGATCGTTTTCGCATCCGTTACGACTTCCGTCGTAATTTACCGAACAACGCAACCGTACGACCAAACGAACCGACATCCGAGATACTTTTGAGCATGTTTTGAGTTCCCTATACTTTAACTTTATTTTAGAGCCTTGAAATGGGGTTAACGGGGCTTAAAAGTGCAAAAAAATCAAGTTTTACAAGTGCAGGGACCATTTTTGAAATTTCTGACCAGATTCAATGAACCTCGTCCATTTTGAAGTGTTGATGGTTTTAACCCATGGTTTTGCAAAACCATGGGCTGGTATTCAATGAACCTAGTCCATTATTAGGGGCTCCCATGGTTTTAGAAAACCATGGGCACACATGTAAGGTCCAGATCAAAGCTCAGTTTTCGATGAACGATCTTAACGGTTCTTGAATTCCTATAAATACCCACCTTCATTTCCTTGCAAACTCACACTTGAATCTGATTTTGGCTCTATAAGTTGAAGTTTATTCTTCATACCTGAGAGTAAATCGGATCAAGAGCTTGCGGGGACCTTCTGTAAGTATTCTTTCGTTCTTTTAACGTTTCTGCATTTTTTTTTGCGTTTCTGCATTGACCAGTTTATGGTCAACACGAAGTTTGGTTGAACTTCGCAACATGAGCATAATCACGATGGTTATAGTCCCTTGTGACTATACCTACTGATTACCACGTTATCTAGGCTCAGTGACGAGTCGTAGTTTCGGCCAACATGCGTATTCTTGCGTATTTTGTAACCAAACTACTTTTAGGTATCAAAGCCGTTTGTTTTGATACCAAACTTGTTTTCTAACTTAGTTAAGCATGTTTTAACATGCTTAGCTCGTCACTTTTAGTTTAGTGCTTATATAGGGTCGTAAGGTAAGCGATCTAAGCAATCGCTTATACTTTCGAACCCGACCCGTTTGGTCGATCTTTTGGATCCGACCAAACACATCAGGTAACCATAGTTGTATAGGGAATAACCTTCCGAGGTTATACCTTATGGTCACGATGTTTAGTTAGTTGTATGATAGGTAGTTTATATGCCTTAGGTTTATTACCAAAATGCCCTTTTTACGCCAAAATTTACTTTAAAGCATATGTAACATAAATTTTTATATCTAAACTGATTTGGCAACAATATTAGACATGTTAAGGCATATTTTACTTATCATAGGGCTAGTTAGGCGTTCTGAACGCGTTTTACGCAAACGACGCGTTAAAGTAGCATAAGCTACCTAAACGGGTCGTAAGCACTTAGGTTAGGTTTCATTGTAGTATGTAGGCTTTGTTAAACCATATTACATGAGTTCCTATACTCATTTGGTTTACGAACCCTCATTCTATCCGATCCTCCGATTTAGGTCCGGTTTATTAATGTAGTTACCTATATTAGGTGCCGTTTGATTTCCGTGATCTCTAGCATTGCTTGGTTGTTACTCAAAGACTTCTAGGCAATCTCAAGTGAGTACATAGACCCCTCTTTTACTATTTTCAAACTGTTTTGGGGTGAAACACATGTGCCTACTTGTTACTTTCGTGCTTTCCTGTTTTCACATCATGTACTTGCTATGTTCATTAGTACATTTATAGTACATGATTTACATTACATTGTTTTGCTATGTATGTTTACTTAGCATACTTAGTACATTGTTTTACTTTACATTTCTGCTATGTATGTTGACTGAGCATGCTAGCACATTGATTTACATGACTTTTCTGCTTTGTATGTTAACTTAGCATACTTAGTACATTGTTTTACATTACATTTTGTTGCATATGCTCATCCAGCATATGAACACATTATATTACATTTTGAACCGTTTGTAACTATTTGACTAGGTGAACCGTTGTAACCATTTGACTATGTGAACCGTTGTAACCATTTGACTATGTGAACCGTTGTAACCATTTGATTATGTGAACCGTTTGTAACTGTTGAACCGTGTGAACCGTATTTGACCATACATAAACATTTCTACAATTGTTAAACATTTCATCTTGGTGGCTGTTTGGGTAAGTGATTTAAGTAACGAGGCGACGTGTAATACGATAAAAACATGGTGGATACGCCGCTGGTACTTCCTATATATAAGTGCTTTTATGGTATTACATATCGTAGCGTCATTTAAACCATTTCAGTTTAGACATATTACATCTACAATACAATCTTCACATAAACATCGTTTTACAAATAAGTTAACTTATACAGACTCATTTTACTTGGTTATTCACTTAACCATACATTGTTCTTTTATACATATATATCATTTGGTTTATCTATCACTTTTCAAATGATTTATGAAAGGAACACTCAACAAGATTCATGGCTACTTTTTATTAAACAGTTTGTTTAAACTCAAGTCATGAATCCTATTTTCACAAAACCTATGTATCTCACAGGCATTTTTATGCTGATGTACCTATTTTCATATGTGTTTTCAGGAGCTGTTGCATAGGATGATCGAGACACACTTAGGCGGACCTGTGCCTTAGTGACTTAAAACGAAGCAAGAACTAGTTAAATTATGTTATGTACTCTTTGTTTCTTGTTTAAGACAATGTAACTCTCTTGATTGATAAATAAAACGTAACTTTAATTTCCATGGTTGTGAAACAATTAATTCTGTTACAACACTCCCCGACGTTTCCGTCATGTTTCGTTGTTTTACGTGGTCGGGGTGTGACAGAAAAGTTGGTATCAGAGCCAATGGTTATAGCGAATTAGGTTATTAGTAATGCTTTGACCTAGACTATAACCTTTCTAGGACCCTAACGCAAGAAGATTTGCGTTTAGATTTTTAAAACAAAAACCGTCACCTATCCTTAGGTGATGACCACAACGAGAACATCAATTCTGAATCCGCTTTGAAAATTAATCATCTGTTTTTAGATGATTGATTACTAGGTTTTGAACCCCTTTGAGTTTTCAAAATCTCGTCAAAGTTTTGGGTCCTAAATAGTGTGAACACGTGGAAACTGGAAGAGTGAATGCCTGTACCCTGGGTTTTCTGTCTAAGGCTAGAGTGTTCGTACAAATCCACATAATCGGACCAGTCACTCTTACCTGGGAACTCTTGGGGTGAGTGTTCACTTATAGGCGAGCATGTCTTCGCGATACATTATTTTTAACCCATTTACTTTGATTAGTCACAATGTATTGTTTGTTTGCCGTGTGGTAACAAACAAATGACCGCCATTTTTGCTTTTGTCAAATTTTGTATCACTTCATCCTTTTCATCTAATCATCTCGCTCGTTTCCTTTCATGTTTCCCTCCTTTTAGAATGCCTCCTTGACGCGACAATCAGATAGCGAATGCCGAACTGGCAGAAATCATCGCGCAGCAAATGGCTGCTGCTTTCCCAAATCTTATTGCTCAACTGAACCAAGCCAACAACAACAATAATGCTCCGTGCAATTTCAAGAGTTTCAATTCGGCTAAGCCACTCAAGTTTAGTGGTTATGAAGGAGCAACTAGGCTCCTACAATGGTTCGAGAGCACTGAGAGTACGTTTCATCACGTTCAGTGCTCTGATAATCGCAAGGTCGAGTTTGCTTCCACTGTGTTTCTGAAGAGGGCTCTTACTTGGTCGAACAGGGTGATGAGAGACCGTGGTGCTGAGGTTGCTTTAGCACAGACTTGGGCCGAGCTTAGGGCTCTTATGATGAAGGAATTCTGTCCTCGTCATGAGCTGAGGGCTTTAGAAAGGGAATTTGATGATCTTAAGCAAGATAGCGGTGAGCATCGAGCCTACACGGACTGTTATGAGGAGTTAAGTCTGTTATGCCCAAACATGGTCATGCCTTTGGATAAGGCAATCGAAAAGTACATTGATGGCCTCCCTGACTCAGTACAAGACATTATAACTGGTAGTAAACCCACTACAGTTAGACAGGCCATTGAGCTATCCGCTACCTTGACTGAATCTCAGATCAGGAAAGGTAAACTTTTCCGAAAAAGTGACAAGAAACCAATCGAGGAATCAAAGACCATGGATGAACAGACTGAATCCCCTAAGAAGTCAAAGAAGCGAAAGGCTTCTCAAAACTTCGCCGTGGTCGCTCACAGTGGTCAAGCCGTCCCCAACCAACCAGCTTAACCCCCTGCTAGGAAGCCCTACAACGGAACTGCACCCTTGTGCAACCAATGTAGCCTACATCATCATGCTGGTGTGAAGTGCCGCACATGCCAAGTTTGTGGACTTATAGGTCATACGGCGAGGGTTTACCCAACAGCAGCTGCACCAAATCAAGCTGGCAATAATCCTGCTCAAGCTCGTTTTCCACCGGGGTCTTGCTACAACTGTGGCGAGATGGGCCATTTCCGAAGAAACTGCCCAAAGCTTGCTAATAAGAATCCAGTGCAGGGATGAGCATCTGACCGAATGGAAGACAACGCTGTTTAGAAATAATTACGTCTTATGTATTATTTTCTTTTGTTGTCAAGATCCATGAAACAGTTGTTATCGTTGTTTATAAATAAAGCTTTTATTTTACAATGCAATATACAAATATTGATGTGGTTGCATGTGTAAACAACATATCCCCTACAATACCGACAATCAAGGAACCGTATCCCTTGAAGAACAGACTACCCCCAAAATTCTTCCATTTTATGATCTCTTGTGTTTTCCACGAAAATCCTAAGTACCCGTTTCTTCCAAGGAAAATGAAGTACAAGGCGCAAGTTACAACTCTGGACGAATACCCACTCCTTAATGGGGTACCTAAGGATATTCACGTAAGTCCTTAATTGTTGTATACCTTAATTCGAATGTGGTGATTCCTTGTAATCAAAAATCGAATTTTTAGAAGATCATCCTATCTTTTCAGATAGATGCTTGAGGACGTTGAAATCCATCAACTGGTTTCCTGGTATGCCTTGAATACCCATGTTCAAATCAACGCCAAGTTAATAACAATCTATAACAAGATAATAACAATTAATAACCAAGAAAACAATTATGTGATTATGTGCTTATGTGCTTATGTGTTCCCTTTTATGTTTTTATGTGATCCAAGTTATAATTATCCAAATCCTCGTAGAATTTTTCCATATCTTCGTATAAAGGATTCATAGTAGGATACCCAAAGGTACTACCTAAAATCCTTAATGGACTTCTACGTTGTAGTTAAGACCCTTGGATTATAAAGTACTACCCATAATTAGACCTCTTGAGTGGTCTAGTTAAACAGATTGATCCAAAAATCTGGTTAGGAATATCATGTGATGATATAGCTGAAAGGACTCCTTGGTGGCCTAATTAAAAAGAACATCTGTCGATCTAATTAAAAGGACCCTATGGTAGTCTAGTCACCCTCATCACAGGTTTGATTTTCTTCCCCGAAACAATTACAAAACAAACTGTGCCGACTGTGCAAGGAATTACGTAATTATGGATGCATACATAATTATGGAATTTAGTGCACAGAAATCACAGCAAGTTCTGTCATGTATCTAGAGTTAACCCAATTCATTTCCAACTCTGATGAAGCAACCGTTGAAAATGACTCCGTCTGTTCATTTTCGTTTCTGAAGATTATCCGTTGAGGAAATGAATATCCGTTTGTGTAATCCTTCATTTCCAACTCTGATGAAGCAACCGTTGAAAACTACTCCGTCTGTTCACTGTCGTTTCTGAAGATTATCCGTTGAGGAAATGAATATCCGTTTGCTTAATCCTTCATTTCCAACTCTGATGAAGCAACCGTTGAAAATGCCTCCGTCTGTTCACTTTCGTTTCTGAAGATTACCCGTTGAGGAAATGAATATCCGTTTGTTTATCCTTTTCATTTCCGTTTCTGAGGAAGCAACCGTTGAAAATGACTCCGTCTGTTCATTTTCGTTTCTGAAGATTATCCGTTGAGGAAATGAATATCCGTTTGCTTAATCCTTCATTTCCAACTCTGATGAAGCAACCGTTGAAAATGACTCCGTCTGTTCACTTTCGTTTCTGAAGATTACCCGTTGTAGAAATGAATATCCGTTTGTTTATCCTTTTCATTTCCATTTCTGAGGAAGCAACCGTTGAAGATGACTCCGTCTGTTCATTTTCGTTCCTAAAGATTGTCCGTTGAGGAAATGAATATCCGTCGTTTAATCCTTCATTTCCGCTTCTGAAGAATACTCGTTGAGGAAAATGACTCCGTCCGTTCATTTTCATTTCTGAAGAATGTCCGTTAAGGAAATGATAGGATTATGCCTTACGTATCTCTGGTGGATTATTTGACACAAAGTCACAGACAGACTCCTACGAATAAATTTCGGGACGAAATTTCCTAAAGTAGGGGAGACTGTGACACCTGTGTCACTGTGACCATCAAACAAATACCAAACCAATGAAATATTGTATTTCATACTTGGGATTTGTATAAATATGTGTATCTTTTGCACATATCAATTCTTGTTCGATTTCAAGCTTTAAATTGCTTTCTGGAGAGTTATACGCAAACTGGTGCGTAAACGTAATCAGTTTAAACACGAAAAATACTCTGGAACATCAACATATGCTTAACATACCTTAAATAACCTTTACATAAGTTAGAAATAAGTTTTGAAGGCTTTGGTATGGCAAAAATCAAGTTAATTCGCTTACGACAAACTACGAAAGTATGGCGATTCGTACTGTAACAGACATTCCGGAACAAGACCATAAGTTAAACATACCATAAATATCCTTTACATAGCTTAGAAATAGGCTTTGAGGGGTTCGGTGTGCTAAAATAAACTTTTGGGTCATTCAGGGACTAAAAGCGTCAAAAAGTGTACAAGTTTGCATTTTCGCGCATAACTTACGTTCTGAATACATCCGGACATCCCAAAATTTATGTAATCATTAAAATATTATGTTTTAGTTATTGGCTTGTCAAAAATCCATTCGTCGCGCAATTTGGATCGTTTTCGCGTCTGTTACGACTTCCGTCGTAATTAACGAACAACGCAACCGTACGACCAAACGAACCGACATCCGAGATACTTTTGAGCATGTTTTGAGTTCCCTATACTTTAACTTTATTTTAGAGCCTTGAAATGGGGTTAACGGGGCTTAAAAGTGCAAAAAAATCAAGTTTTACAAGTGCAGGGACCATTTTTAAAATTTCTGGCCAGATTCAAAGAACCTAGTCCATTTTGAAGTGTTGATGGTTTTAACCCATGGTTTTGCAAAACCATGGGCTGGTATTCAATGAACCTAGTCCATTATTAGGGGCTCCCATGGTTTTAGAAAACCATGGGCACACATGTAAGGTCCAGATCAAAGCTTAGTTTTCGATGAACGATCTTAACGGTTCTTGAATTCCTATAAATACCCACCTTCATTTCCTTGCAAACTCACACTTGAATCTGATTTTGGCTCTCTAAGTTGAAGTTTATGCTTCATACCTGAGAGTAAATCGGATCAAGAGCTTGCGGGGACCTTCTGTAAGTATTCTTTCGTTCTTTTAACGTTTCTGCATTTTTTTTTGCGTTTCTGCATTGACCAGTTTATGGTCAACACGAAGTTCGGTTGAACTTCACAACGTGAGCGTAATCACGATGGTTATAGTCCCTTGTGACTATACCTACTGATTACCACGCTATCTAGGCTCAGTGACGAGTCGTAGTTTCGGCCAAAATGCGTATTCTTGCGTATTTTGTAACCAAACTACTTTTAGGTATCAAAACCGTTTGTTTTGATACCAAACTTGTTTTCTAACTTAGTTAAGCATGTTTTAACATGCTTAGCTTGTCACTTTTAGTTTAGTGCTTATATAGGGTCGTAAGGTAAGCGATCTAAGCAATCGCTTATACTTTCGAACCCGACACGTTTGGTCGATCTTTAGGATCCGACCAAACACATTAGGTGACCATAGTTGTATTGGGAATAACCTTCCGAGGTTATACCTTATGGTCACGATGTTTAGTTAGTTGTATGATAGGTAGTTTATATGCCTTAGGTTTATTACCAAAATGCCCTTTTTACGCCAAAATTTACTTTAAAGCATATGTAACATAATTTTTTATATCTAAACTGATTTGGCAACAATGTTAGACATGTTAAGGCATATTTTACTTATCATAGGGCTAGTTAGGCGTTCTGAACGCGTTTTACACAAACGACGCGTTAAAGTAGCATAAGCTACCTAAACGGGTCGTAATGGGTCGTAAGCACTTAGGTTAGGTTTCATTGTAGTATGTAGGCTTTGTTAAACCATATTACATGAGTTCCTATACTCATTTGGTTTACGAACCCTCATTCTATCTGATCCTCCGATTTAGGTCCGGTTTATTAATGTAGTTACCTATATTAGGTGCCGTTTGATTTCCGTGATCTCTAGCATTGCTTGGTTGTTACTCAAAGACTTCTAGGCAATCTCAAGTGAGTACATAGACCCCTCTTTTACTGTTTTCAAACTGTTTTGGGGTGAAACACATGTGCCTACTTGTTACTTTCGTGCTTTCCTGTTTTCACATCATGTACTTGCTATGTTCATTAGTACATTTATAGTACATGATATACATTACATTGTTTTGCTATGTATGTTTACTTAGCATACTTAGTACATTGTTTTACTTTACATTTCTGCTATGTATATTGACTGAGCATGCTAGCACATTGATTTACATGACTTTTCTGCTTTGTATGTTAACTTAGCATACTTAGTACATTGTTTTACATTACATTTTGTTGCATATGCTCATCCAGCATATGAACACATTATATTACATTTTGAACCGTTTGTAACTATTTGACTAGGTGAACCGTTGTAACCATTTGACTATGTGAACCGTTGTAACCATTTGGCTATGTGAACCGTTGTAACCATTTGATTATGTGAACCGTTTGTAACTGTTGAACCGTGTGAACCGTATTTGACCATACATAAACATTTCTACAATTGTTAAACATTTCATCTTGGTGGCTGTTTGGGTAAGTGATTTAAGTAACGAGGCGACGTGTAATACGATAAAAACATGGTGGATACGCCGCTGGTACTTCCTATATATAAGTGCTTTTATGGTATTACATATCGTAGCATTCTTTAAACCATTTCAGTTTAGACATATTACATCTACAATACAATCTTCACATAAACATCGTTTTACAAATAACTTAACTTATACAGACTCATTTTACTTGGTTATTCACTTAACCATACATTGTTCTTTTATACATATATATCATTTGGTTTATCTATCACTTTTCAAATGATTTATGAAAGGAACACTCAACAAGATTCATGGCTACTTTTTATTAAACAGTTTCTTTAAACTCAAGTCATGGATCCTATTTTCACAAAACCAATGTATCTCACAGGCATTTTTATGCTGACGTACCTATTTTCACATGTGTTTTCAGGAGCTGTTGCATAGGATGATCGAGACACACTTAGGCGGACCTGTGCCTTAGTGACTTAAAACGAAGCAAGAACTAGTTAAATTATGTTATGTACTCTTTGTTTCTTGTTTAAGACAATGTAACTCTCTTGATTGATAAATAAGACGTAACTTTAATTTCCATGGTTGTGAAACAATTAATTCTGTTACAACACTCCTCGACGTTTCTGCCATGTTTCGTTGTTTTACGTGGTCGGGGTGTGACAATTTGGGTGATCGTGGATCGACTCACAAAGTCTGCACACTTTTTGGCCATCAAAGAAACAGACAAGTTCTCTACTTTAGCAGACATTTACTTAAAGGAAGTGGTTTCGAGGCACGGGGTGCCAACCTCTATTATCTCTGATCGTGATGCACGTTTTACTTCTGAGCTGTGGCAAGCAATGCACAAGTCCTTTGGTGCCAACCTCTATTATCTCTGATCGTGATACACGTTTTACTTCTGAGCTGTGGCAAGCAATGCACAAGTCCTTTGGCTCTCGTTTAGACATGAGCACCGCTTATCATCCACAGACGGATGGGCAGTCTGAATGCACCATCCAAACTCTTGAAGACATGCTTAGGGCATGTGTAATTGATTTTGGTAACGAATGGCGGCAGCTCGTGACCGTCAGAAAAGCTACGCTGATAAGCGCAGGAAACCACTCGAGTTCCAAGTTGGGGATCGAGTGCTACTCAAAGTCTCACCTTGGAAAGGTGTGGTTCGTTTTGGTAAATGAGGCAAACTCAATCCGCGTTATGTCAGACCGTTCGAAATCGTTGAGAAAATAGGCAAAGTGGCCTACAAACTGAACCTACCAGCAGAACTCAGTGGAGTTCACAACGTTTTTCACGTGTCAAATCTGAAGAAGTGCCTTTCAGATGAGACCCTCATAGTTCCTCTGAAGGAGCTCACTATCGACGATCAGTTGCGGTTCGTCGAGGAACCAGTTGAAATCACGGACCGAGACGTTAAGGTTCTCAAGCACACCAGAATTCCTCTTGTTCGAGTTCGTTGGAACTCCCGTCATGGCCCAGAGTTCACCTGGGAACGAGAAGACCAAATGAAACTCAAGTATCCCCAATTTCGTAAACAGTACAACCACTACTGAGGCTGAAGCTACTGCGGAATTTCGGGACGAAATTCCAAACCAACGGGGGAAGGATGTGACACCCCAGGGAAACCAGGAAACCATGCAACTTAACTAGCTTCCTCAGTGAGTACGTGCTAAATTTCGGGACGAAATTTCTTTCAACTTGGGGATAATATGACAACTCGTATTTCAAACCTCTCTTTGTACGTTGATGTAACCGGTGTGAACGTTATGTGATTATGTGAAATTTGTTGATTGATTGAACGTTATGATTACGTGATTATGTGTAACGAATGTATGTATATAAATAACTCGGGTCGCACAACAACAACCCGATCGCACAAGCCTTTGGGCTTTGGTTCCTTACCACTCTCGGCCCACACTCTTTTGTAATTGAACCGAATGGGCAGCCCATTAGGAGGGTTCGGCCACTCCCCTATATAAGCTGATACAAAACCTTTCTGAGGTTTTGGCTTCCCCATTATTTTCTAACACACAACACCACACAAAACCCTAATTCTCTACCTCTCCCTCTCTCTCGAAGCCGACGGCAGCCCCTTACTCACCCGAGGTCTTCCTTGTTCCAATCATCTAATCCGGTTAGTTTTTTAGTGTTTTGTTGTTACTTGATTGTATGTTGATCGATGATTGTGTATTGCTATAT
>JARYGA010041396.1:0-42116 GCA_030545235.1 Helianthus tuberosus
ACAATTCCCCATATTCGATCCATGCATGTCAACAGCTTCATGTTATCAATATATCGTGCCATAAATTCAAATGATCCAAACACATACTCAATTGATCTACGCATACATATATCACTACCACTAATTAATATAATAATCGTAGACTTACATACACATTCATTGAACATCAAACACACACATAACAATATCACACAAGTAGAATTGACACAAATACAAGATTACTAACCAAAGCCTTGATCTGATCGTACAATATGAGGTATGAGAGGGGATCTTCGGCCGCACGTATGATTAAGAGAATAGGGTTTGATGAGGTTGCTTAATTAAAATACACACTCCCTTATTACGTAATATAAGAGAACATAGGGGATTGGGCCGGTTCTTTTCTTTATACAGTTGGGGCTGGGCCGAGAGGAAATAGAGAAGTAGCAATTTAGGGAATTAGTTTAAAGGGGAGTTTGCTTTGGGCTTAACACAACTAAAGTTAACCGAGTTATAACAACGCAGCACGTTACACATTATCACACAATCATAACAATATAACATTCAATTAATCATCCAAGTTCATACAGTCACATAAGGTCCACATACGTTGCATTAAACACAAAGATAGGTTCTAAAATACGAGTTGTCACATAAAGGGTATGTTCGGCAAAAATAGCTGGTGGCTGGAAGCTGATAGCTGTAGCTGGTAGCTAGTAGCTGTAACTTTTTAGATATATTTGGTGTTTGGCAGAGTAGCTGGAGTTTTTAATAAAATGTATTAAATGGCCAAAATGGACATAACTAAAAATTGAAAAGGCTTGTGCATTAAAAAGTTCATTATTTTTAGAGGTTAAATTAGTCATTTTTTCCCTAAAAGCTTGTACCTCCTTTTAAACGCTACTAGTAGGAGCGTTCAACCAAAAGATTCAAGCTTCTAACATAAAAGCTTCAAGCTCCTTCAACCAAACAAAGCATTTTATTGAGTATGAGCTTTTTCTTAAAAGCTTAAAGCTAGAAGCTCCATGTCAAATATACCCAAAAACTTTGTTTATTCAACCTCAACAACACTTGCATAGCAAAGTAGCTATGGGGAGCCAAGACACCCAAAACAGAAATGAAAGAAAAAAAAACAACCAATGCCATTAACCAAACTATAACTCATCAAAAGTGCTAAAAGGAAAAAGACAAAATTTCTCTTGATAAATATAGACTTTAATTAAAAAAAATTGTACACAAAAGACTTCTTTGTCCTTGATAAACAAAATCAATTTTGATGGTGTAAGTGTAAAGGAAAAATTGAATTAATTAGGTAACCACAACCAAATCACAAGCAGCAAAATATGTTGCCTTTTATATTTTAACCAATACATTAGTTTTTTTTATGTTTCTATTATATTAATTCATAATTTATTATTTCTTTTATTATACTTTTTTTATGTTTGTATTTAATCAACCAAATGTCTTTTTTTTTTAGGAAACAAGATTTGATCTCTTGTTCCTCTCCGCCTTTAATACATCAAAATCAATTTCTATTATTCAATATATAAATTAGCAAGTTATATGTGCATCATGAGTTGTATATTGTGCTTTGGGTATTTTTAAAAAAAAAATTGATTTTTTACTTTTAACCAAAAGGTTTTTACCTTTTGAAATTTTAACCCTACATAAGTTGTTTTTTAACTTTAACCCAAAACTTTTCATTATTTGCAATTTAACTTCACAACTTTTGTCACTTATACTTTTCGTCTTTCGCAAATTTGCGTTTTACGTATAGTTCTAAATTTTTCGAGTTAATACGACGCAACATGCATATGTGTTTCAACGTTTTTACCTCTATTTTTCCATGTTTGACAGGTTCGTCGCAACACACATATCCTAGGTCGAGTCAGTGTTGGTGGTCGATGACGGTTGTGTGACATTAGTACTATTTGACACCGTTTTACGCCCCGCCACAATGCGGGGTGTGCTTTGGGGGGTTTTCAAAGAAAAATGGTTATGCAGATGGTTGTCGTAACGTTCGCTTTGGGGGTTTTCCAAAAAAAATGATTTTTTTGCTTTTCACCCAAAAGTATATTTCATAAATTACTTTTAACCCAAAACTATTTGTTTTTTTTTTTTTGTTACTTTTAACCCAAAACTTTTTATCTTTTGCAATCTATCCTCATAACTTTTTTTACTTTCAACTTTGGTCCTTTATAGTTTTCATTTTCCGCAATTTTTTCGCTTTATGCTTGGTTCTAAATTTTGTGACTTAACACATCGCAACGTGCATCTTTGATTTAACGTTTTTACGTTTCGTTCTAAATTTTGCGAGTTAACACGACGCAACGTGCGTGTGTGGGTGAACGTTTTTACATCGTCTATTTTTCCTCGTTTGACAGGTTTAACATAACGTGCGGGTCCTAGATCGACTTAGTTATAACTAAAGAATACCCGCCGCATTGCGGCGGGTCGCAATCCTAGTTTTACTAATTTGTCAATAAACAATGTCCTAAAGTAACTGAGAACGTTGGGCTTTTAAAAATAACTAACAAAGATTTATAAGTTTTTGAAGCGTAAACTTATGTTCAGCCTTTTTTTTTTGTTTTTGTTTTGGTCTGATTTTGTTGTTCACCCCTTTTACAAATTATATATACTTCTAATTTGTAACACTAAAAGGCATAATAGGGTTGTACTTTGTGCAAGACTAATGTTCAAAGCATTGTGAGTAGTATCATGTGCATTATAAGTTGTGCGAGTTTTGAGGCTGCTTTTCTTTTTATTGGGCTACCTGGTCTGTGGGTGTGCTTTATCACCTACCTAGCAGAAACGTCTCCCCAACACAAACAACTCAGCGCTCCACCTCACAGACTCCTGAGCGAACGGGCGTCGTTTCAAAGTTGATGATGATGATAGATCGTGGTTGATTTAGGGTTCTGATGGGATGGTTCTAGGCGGCCTTGCGACGGCGACATCAACACCGTGGGGAAGCTAATTTTGACTAAGAGGGTACACGGATTGGTCTAATAGCAACAGAGGAAGGGTCATCAACTTGAATTCTGAATTCTGGCATCGATTATTATCAAGGTTTGTTAACTTATTATCCCCTCTTTTGCACTATTTGTTTATGTTCAACTGTTATTTGGATTACTAAGCCCCTAAATCGGAAACAATCATGTAGGAACGTTGTAATATGGATAATTAAGTCCTTATCGAACCTGATTCTCATCTCGAATCAAGATTTTTTTTAATACGGCTCAGTTGCGTTCCTGCCAAGTTAGGGTTCCAGTGAGTTTTCCGGTAAATCGTATTTCACATGTTGAAGATTCGGAACCGCTGAGGTTAGTGTATAATTTTATGACATGCATTTTATATGAGAACTTTGTTTGATGTTTGTTGTAAATGGTTAACTGTAAGGATGATATCATTGATATCATGTAGAATAATAGAAAAGCAAAACAATTTTAAATCAGTTTGGTTTTGGCCCTGTGCATAGCAAAAGGAAGAACAATAAAATACAATGAAGTCTTGAAGGTGTTGGAATGTCTGCTTCCAAGATGACAAAAACGGAGAAAGGTGTTTTTTGTTGTTTTTTATGATTAAATTTGAAAGAATAGTTTGATGATTGTGTTTACTTTTTATGGATTTTGATTTGTAAATGTTTTTCGTATTCAATTTTCATATCTGGGTGTAGTATATAATGTTTAAATTTTTAACCTTTTGAAGTTTCTTGATTTCTATACTTATCTCTTTATGTTCTTGCAGCAAGAAAAAGAGATTCACATGAAGGCATACAATAGACTAATTGATCATACTGGTTATGTGCAAGCTTTTGTTTATCCTCCATGTGATGATGAATGATGGTGTGGTGGTTATAATGCGTCATAGGGTATAAACTATAAAGAAAAGAGGAGCATGATGTGCAGGCCTATTTGACTTTCATTTGTGTAGGCATGGTCTTTTATAATCTATTATGGTATCGATCGCTCTAAATTCAAGGTGTACTTTTCTGTTTTGATATCCGATGGTTATCTCTCTTTGGCTGTTGCTAAAGATTAATGTTTGTAGTTCCACAATGTAGGTGTTGGAACAACAGCTGCTGGGCTTAAAGCTGCGGTGAGTCGGTGACAGTTTTAACAAGTTTTTTGCACTTCTTTTTTTCTCTCTGAATGTCTGTTTTTTATTAGATCTGATGTGATTTTGTATGTGATGGATTGGTTGTTGTTTGCACAGATGACGACGACTATATGATGGATTGATTTTGTTCAACATAGCTTATGCCCGTGAGGGATTGCTACGCCATGAGTCTTTTGTGTTACTCTGACAATTACGCTATCTATTACACCACCGGCGTAGGCTCCGCTAAATTTGGTGTAGGCTATGCTGGGTTGTTTTCATACTATTTTGTTTTATAATTTAAATTAGATTTAACTATTATAAGTTGAATGATTTTACTAACTTTGGAATTTTGTAATTGTTTGACTATTAATATATGCCTGCTAGGTTGTGTTTGAGTGTACGTGTATCCAAAAATTCACAAAGTTGGAGTCTTTTGGGTGGGTTTAACCGACAAGAAAAGAGTCAAAGAAATGATGGTGTGGTTGGGTGATTAAAATAATCACAAAGGGTGTCTATATTATATGTTTGAGTGGGGCAAATCACCTTTATAATATGATTCATGTTTTGTTGTTTAAATAGGCTATGTTGCTGTAGTTTGTTAGCAAAATAAGATTGAGCAGTAGCTTGCATAAGATTCAGCTGTCAATGGAAATCAAGCAGTTTATAAATAATGTGTGGCTGCAACTTCAACTTAAAAAAAAAACAATTCGTTTCCTGGCGTTGCATAATCAAAAGACGGCATGTGTGTGAGGTTCTCTGCTTACAACCTGTTTGCAGCCTTGGTGGTAGGGCTGTAAACGAACTGAACGTTCAACGAACAGTTCGTGAACCGTTCGACGGGAAGTTCGTTTATGTTCGTTCGTTTAATAAACGAACGAACATGAACAAGATATTTCGTTCGATTAGTTAAATGAACGAACATGAACAGAGGTCTCGTTCGTTCGATTGTGTTCGTGAACGTTCGGTAAGGTGTTCGTGAACATGTTCGTGAACATTCGTTGATTTGCGTTTGTTTATGTTCGTATGTTTGTGTTTTAATTGAAGATCTCTGTACTTTCTTATATTTTATTTGTACTTTTTATATTATTAAACTTTTATATATTTTATTACCCTAACAATTAAACTAGGAAACCCACTTTCACCTTGTTTATGCATGATTTCCCATTCATTTCTCATTATTTACATCGGCGAATACGATCGAGCTCCGTTCCATAATAAGGGATTCAAGTTCGAGTGTTACTCTCTGGGCCATCTTTTTTTATCATTCGTTGCGTTCGCCAAATCTATTTGTGTTCATTTGTGTTCATGAACCGTTCGCGAACACGTTCATTTCCTTAATGAACGAACACGAACATAAAATCTCGTTCGGTAAGTGTTCATGAACCGTTCGTGAACACATTTATTTCCTTAACGAACGAACACGAACAAGGCCTTGTTCGTGTTCGTTCGGTTCGTTTACAGCCCTACTTGGTGGTCAAATAGACAACCAATTTTTAGAACATGTTGAATTGTCATGTAAATATGTCGATTTACAGCTAAGAATCAGTATCGAAAAGTTAAAGAATTCATGGTTATGCTATTTGGTACGGTTTAACGGAACTCGTCGCAATACGCGCCCCCGCCGCATTACGGCGGGGTACTCATCTAGTATATTATAAATAGTAAATGGTATTAGATAATTAATATTATAAATAAATATTTATTTTCTAGATCTTTCTGTGTTTGAGTATTAAAAAAGTAAGTATGATGGGTTTCCAAAAATTAGATTAATACGTCCATAGTGAATGAAATTAAAATGAGATACTTAAAAAGAAGATTATGGTGGTCTTCAGAAAGATTAATTAGGTACTTGTTAATAATTAAGTAATAATTATATTGTTGCTACTAGATAATAATTACACTAATAGAGTTGGTGTTATAGATTAGGGTGTCAAAAGAATGAAACCCGAGAAAACATCGGATCAAATGCCCATTGATGCTTAATGCTTAGGCTAATGCGTGTGGAGAAGGGTAGTCCCTTGAGGGTGATCCGCTACGTAGGCGTCCACGCCAGTGGGTGTGGAGGATGAGCATAAAAGGATGGATAAGGTGTGAGGATGAACCCCTTTATATATGCATGTGTTTGTATGTATATGTGTGTGTTGGAGAACCGTCGCCACCGGCTTGAGGAGGACGATGAGGACGAGACCGACTTGAGGGGGTGTGATGTAGCCAGCCTGGGAACAAGTCCCACACCCCATGGCCTTAAAAAGTCCACCATAGTCCCAAATATGATTTTGGATGAGGTGGGTCTATCCTATCAATGGATTTAGTAGTTAATAACTAATTGTAAACATTCAGTAATTAATATCTTAAATTAATTAATATACTTTATCATCACACAGTATGTTTTATATATATAAAAATTTACAGTTCTTTTTTATAAAATTTAAGTTGTAAAGCCTTTGAAGTTTACAGGTGATAGCTAGTTGTATATATAGTTAATGTCAACGTTATATGTTGAAAATTTTGCAAATAGATACACATATAATACGTGCCAATGGGGTGGTAGTCAATTGGTAAAGACAACGCTTTTAAACACCTTGAGAGTAGAAAGTTTGGGTTCAAATCACATAGACAACAAGTAGAAAATAAAAAAAAATTGCGGTTCAAAAAAAAATTACATGTCCACTCGGTCAACATTATGCGTACTATCATTTGAATGATCCATTAGATACATATAATACAAATCTCATAGCATGATGATTATCATATGAAAAATGATGATTATTATAGTATAAATAAATGGATGTTATTTAGGGTGAATTTTTACGTCATACGATGGAACCGCCTCATATACTATTATATATGTTTTATGTGGACACATAAAATTATATAATAGATAAATATTAATAAAAATTGATATCAGTGATTCCATGCAACTAAATTACGAATGAACGAGGTGGAACACCCGAGCTACGCGGCGGGGTGTTCGGTAAAAAAGTGGTGAGCGCATATTTATGACAACCTGTCACATATACGACATTACGATAACCAAAGAAGCTGCATGCCTGCATAGTTTGTTTTGTTCCAAATAAAAAAACATTTTATTTTGAATACAACTCCATTCTTAATAAAATTTATATCTCAACATTAAGAAAAAAACGAAGCGTAAAAAACTAACCGTATGCTTAATTTTTTTATTTTATAAAATTAACGAAAGCAAGTTGTTAGAGAAAAATAAAAGTACTAAAATTAATTGGGTTAAATATGTATGTAGTTTGTAGTATGAGGGTTGAAATCCATAAAAACGAATACCTATCTGGATAATTCGATAGCAAAAAATGTTTTATTTCAAACATAACTCTATTTTTTTAAATACTTATATCGGAGCATTGAGAAAACAAATTGATTACAACTACGTACTTAGTTATTTTTATGTTCACTTAAGTTATTAGAGAAAAATAAATTTACTAAACTTAAATGAGTTATTTAGGGATGTTATTCTCATGTTCTTCTTATATCTAGTTATATGTTCTTCTTATATCTAGTTATTGTATTCAAAGTTCTCATATAATGTACTTATTTGTGTAATTTGGAATTTTTTTTCTAATAAAATAATTACTTTAAAATTATTTTAATAAATAGATGGTTAAAATAATACTAATTCTATATTTTGTATTGGAATGCTATTACAATGAAAGCTATTATTATCTTGATTATTATTATTATAGTAAATAAAAGAAAAAAAAAGTCAAAGTTTAGTTCCATGTAGAAAAATAAAAGAAAAAGAACAACATGGGTTAATAGAGGTTCGAACTGTACCCGCCCTCATAGCCCAGTGGGGTTGGGCCGGTTTGTCCTCCTAGAGGTCACCGGTTCGACTCCCGCTTGTGGCGAAAGGGGGTAGGGACACCCGTGCGCAATGATGGTGACTAACCCACCGAGGGGGGTTTGATCCTGAGCGTCACCCCGGTTTTCATCCGCCTGTTACTCCAGCGAAGCTACTCGTGTGGAGGCAACACGGTTTTCCGGGGGAACGCCATCCAAGTCTGATACCGTACGGGGCCCGATAGAACATCGTCGGCAGATCTTGGCTGGGGAATACCGTCTTTGACGGGGTTCAGTGACAATGGGTCACTCATAAGAAAGTCACCGTTCAAAAAAAAAAAAATAGAGGTTCGAACTCTCCACAAGAATGGTAGCAAAGCTTCTCGACCATCCACTAGAGCACCAACTTGATTATTACTTAATTTGCATTACTAAAGATTATATCTAGAAAATACGTGTATTTTAAAATAAAAGAAAAGAAACTTAAGCGCTGTTTGTTTTTTTAGAGAAGAGTTTCCTAGCCACTTATTCGCGCAAACGACACGCAAACGTTTGGGTCTGCAGATTGTTTGTTTTCTCGAATACCTTTTATTAAAAAGCCTCTGTGCGTCCTCTTTATGGTGTAGACTTGGGTTATCCTCTTCTAACCTCTTCTCCCTTTTCTTTTTACCCTGATATCACAAAACACACAGGTTTAAAAACCTAGCACACCTCCTTCTCCTCCACCACCTCTCCTCCACCCTCCATCGCCGTCGCCGGCCCCCCCTCCACCCCTACCACCGTCGTCGCACTCCACCACCTCAACCCAGCCGCCATCGCTCTCACTCCACCACCTCAGCCAGCCGTCGCTGCCGCTCTTCACTACCTCAACCAGCCCCCGTCGCTCTCACTCCACCACCTCAGCCAGCCGCTGCCACTCTCCACCACCTCAGCCCAGCCGCCGCCGCTCTCAACCACCTCGGCCCAGCCGACAGATTCTTCTTCAATCACATGCATGTACTCCATTTAGTCCATTGTTTGTTCTTGATTATATATCTTGAATGATAGAAATGGTTCTTGATTGTACTCCATTTTAGTCCATTGTTTGTTGTGAAATTTTTGATGTTTTATTCTGATTTTAGTCCTTGTTATGATTATGTTAATTTTTTGTGTTTGTTATGATTATGTTAATTTTTTGTGTTTGTTAAGGAATTTCGATGTTTATTGTGATAAATTGTTATGATTAGATGTTCTATATGTTAAAAAATTAGTTTATTTAACCCATTCAGCAGCTTGCAGAAGTTAATAAAACAAACAGTCTTCTTCTTGCAGGCTGTAGAGGTTTAGTCCACCTCTTCTGTTACAGATGGCTGCAGATGTGATCTGCAGACTGCAAACGTTTTACCTCTGAAAAAACAAACAACACCTTAGTGGATGCCATTGGTTATACATTTCACTAACCAATTAGAAGAGTTATTGTACACGATCTTTGAATATGTAAGGTATATAATTTATTGTCTTCCTTCTAGGTGTTTGTATTTTTTTTTTGAACTGTAAACTTTATTAACAAAACCGACAAACCAGGCCGGCACACAACAAAACATAGACTACATATACATATCTTTACACCAACTATCCCAAGTACAATCCTTATTTTTCGATCTAGACGAAAACCACAGAAAACTTACCACCTTTATCTCACTGATAATACTCTCCACCTTGACTGGAATGGACTCGAAGACAAAGGCGTTTCTCGCCTTCCAGATACATCAACACCCAATCACGATCAGACCTTGAACCAACTCCCTCATTTTCTCCGGAGTACCATGGACGTTGTGTAGCTCGAGGAGATCCCGGAACGAGAAGGCAATGATGCTGGGAATTTTACACCATAATGTCATATATTGGTAGACGGACGAGGCTACCCAGCAGTTAGTGAACAAGTGCTCGACCGTTTCATCACCGAAATTACACAGGGCGCATGACACGTTATCAATACAAATGTTCCTCTTTTTAAGGGCAACCCTCGTCGGGATCTTTTCCATCTCGCACCGCCAAGCAAAGATGTTACATTTTAGGGGAACCCACCTACACCAATCCATGACGAACCTGTTACTCGGAGAAGACCCGGACACAAGATACTTGCAAACCTGTTTGTATTTATATTTGTTTTGCAACTAAATATGTATATGGGTGAGATGAGGGAGATATACTTAAACAGCATATTGTCTCTAAAAAGTGTAGAAATTCATAATGTTCTATCACGTTTTGGTGGAGGTGTAAACGCTCAAATTTTTTTTACAAGATAAAAATTTAGATAGAAATTCATAAGTTGCTAACATATTGTTGTACAATCCTTACACACTCTTATACGCACCTAGTTAAAGACGATTAAGCTTTTTTTTATATAAAACTAGGTTATAACCCCGTGTATTACACGAGTTAAATAAATAAATTTTATATACTAAATAATAAAACAATATATCTTTAAAAACTTTTTTTATTGCACAAGTTGAATAAATGTAATTTTATATATTAAATAATAAAAAGTTATATCTATAAGAACAATATTGTACAGGTTGAATAAATGTAATTTTATATACAAAATAAAAAAAGTTATATCTTTAAAACCACGTGTATTACACGAGTTGAATAAATGTAATAATGTTTACCAAATAATAAAATAATACATCTTTAAAAAACCTCATTTATTACACGGGTTGAATAAATGTAATTTTATATACCAAATAATAAAAAAATTACATCTTTAAAATTATGCGTATTACACGGTTTGCATAAATGTAATTTTCTGTACTAAATAATAAAAAATATATATCCTTAAAAGATCTCGTGTATTGTACGAATTGAATAAATCTAATTTTATACATAAAATAATAAAATTACGATTTTGGCCCATTGGTAATATCACTTTTACCCTTTTAGCCCAAAATTTTTTTTTTTAACATCTAAACCCCCAACGTCTTTTTTCTAACATTTTTGGCCCATAACGTCTTTTTTTAACCCTTTTGGCCCCTAACATTTAATGGATGAGGTTAGTGTTAGGGGCCAAAATGGTTTGAAAAAAAAGACGTTGGGGGCTCAGATGTTAAAACATTATTTTTAGGGTAAAAGTGATATAACTACAGGGGCCAAAATCGTAATTTTCTTTAAAGAATTTTTAACATCTAAGCCCCCAACGTCTTTTTTCTAAACCTTTTTGGCCCCTAACGTCTTTTTTTAACCCTTTTGGCCCCTAACATTTTTTTTATATAAAATTAGTCCATATTATACTTCAGTTATAGATAAAAAAAGATATTCAATTTTATAATGACGTATAAAAAATTATTTGCTTGTAAAATAATAAAACAAGAAAAAAGTAAACAATGGGTGTATATTACTCCTTTTCCCCCTAATCAATATTTCAAAATATCTTTTATTCACTCTTTACCCACAATACTTTTTTTAAGAGATACATATATATAGATAGATAATGTGATTGTATATAAATGGTAACGAGAATTCAAATAATACAAATTACATTGATGAGTAACTTTTTGAGTCCGTGTGATATAGTGATTTTAACCATTTGAGTGTAAAATTAAAAAGTTTAACGTTCTGAGTCCCAAATCGTTTTTTTCCTAACATTTTGAGTCTAAATTTTTAACACTATCCACAAGTCTGTTAACTAGGAGGACAATTTAGTTATTTACACACAAAGTACAACTCATGTATGCACAAGAGTATAAAGAACACGCATCTAATGCATAAAAATTTTAATATTATATATAAAAATACATTATATATATATTACACACACTTGCACACACATAAATTTCACACACACCTGAAATTTCTCTCTCTCACTCATCTAGACTCCTACCACCACCGCACCTCCACCACTATCACCACCTTCCTCACCTAACATGTCAGAAATAGAAACGTATAATGTAAGACCCTTAATATATAACTTATTTAATCAAAGTTTGCATTATTTATATATATTTATAATGCTAATTACAAAACGCATAACATAATTCGAAGTCATATAAGGCTTCATAAGTATTCGAAAGAACATTACTATTATTTAACAATGTTTAGGTTAACAAAAATGCACTACTAGAAAATGAGGCTAAAACAACTTTTTAGATGCAACCTTTTTAAATTATGTTGTATTTGACTCTAATGCAACTTCGTTCACCAAAAAGGTTCTTTCATAACAAGTTGCAAAATTTTAATATAATTGCAACTTTTTTATTTAAAAGTTGCGAATTTTACTTAAAGTTGCAACTTTTTTTCCTAAAAGGTTGCAAGTTTTATTGAAATCGCAACTTTTGATAGAAAGGTTGCATTGTTAAAGCTTAGATGCAACTCTCGTTTTGAAAGCTAGGTTGCATAACTCAAGGAAAACAAAAAATATAGTGTTTCGGTGATGTATAAATAATATTGTTTTATGATAAATTACATGGTACGAATAATGTATGTATAATAGAAACTGCAAAATAAAGGATGAGCTGCTGATTAAAAAAAAGTAGCACGACAATACATGTAGTGGTGCACAAAAAACCCGAACCCGGACCTGGACCCGAAAAAAAAAACCCGAAACCGGGTATTATAAAACCCGGGTTTTTTATACCCGAACCCGACCCTACCCGTAGGGTAGGGACCGGGTATGCATATTTGATCTAAAACCCGAACCCGGAACCGGTTTTTTTTATACCCGGTTTATACCCGAAACCCGGTTTTATAAATACCCGAACCCGAGCCCGGAACCGGGTTTTATAAATACCCGGAATCGGTGTTTAAAAAAACCCGATTTTGATGTAATCTTGTTTAATTATGTATGCATTAAGACTTATAGTTCTTATGATTTAACAAAATTATGTATGCACTTTGATGTAATCTTGTTTAATTATTAGGTTTCTAATGATATTTGCCACCGCTACTTAATTATTTAGTATATTTCATTACAAGTGGAAACAAATATGCCAATATATGTTGGCCCTTCTATTTTCTTTGTTTGTTTAATATCATTATTAGTTTTTGTATTTAATAAATTGTGCCTCTGTTTATAAAGTTCAAGAATAACCACATGAAGAACTATAAATTGTGCCTCTGTTTATAAATTGTGCATCTGTTTATCAATAGATTTGATGTCTATGTGTAAGAGTTATGATTGATACATTTTATAAGCATAGTTCCGGTCGGGTTTTTTTAATACCCGGTGCGGGTTTTTTCCCAACCCGATGCATACCCGAACCCTACCCGATGAATACCCGAACCGGACCCGAACCCAGAAATAGGGTATTATAATACCCGGGTTTTATAAAACCCGACCCGAACCCTACCCTAACCCGGGTATATAGGGTATACATTTTTGGTAGAAAACCCGGACCCGACCCGGTTTTTAAAAAAACCCGATTTTGTAAAACCCGATCCTACCCGAACCCGATCCTACCCGAAACCCGGTTTTTAAAAAAACCCGATTTGTGCACCACTAAATACATGTGTCTATTACCGTCAATTATAACCCACGACAATACATTCTTACACTTTAAGATCTAAGGCTGGAGGGTGTGGGATGGAGCCCCTATGGGCTTTATCAAGACACGTAAGCGCCACGTAGGATTCACGTCAGACATAACGCCCCCTTTAATTTGCACGGTGTGGGATGGAGCCCCCTATTAATCAAAATTAAAAAAAAAAAAACCTGATTGGTGCAAAACAAATGGGCCCCACCTGAACATCTCCTTCCTCCCGTTAATATGATGGCGGACACCTCCATGGCGCCCCAACTTAAAGTGGTGGGTGTGGGTCGATGGCGCCGGCGGCGCTATAGGAGCTTAGCTGGCGGTGGTGGCGCCTCCCACACCCTCCGGCCTAATGTGACCCAATAAGGGATGCAAGCCCACTAAAAGTTACTATGAACGTTAATCATAGTCAAACTTCGTCCGTCATTATTGGGTTGGTTAAGTATGCGAATCACAATACAAATTAAATTTATGAGAAAATAAAGTATAATAAGTTCATTATTTATAAATTTTATTATTATTAGTATAGCTAAATAAAAAAATTACTTATTAACATATTTTTTATTTACAAGTAAAACATCTAATTCTATGATTACGTTTTACTTTTAATTTAGTTTCCCGCATCAGATGCATCAAATGTTCCCCCAAAAAGTTGAATTTCCCTCTCATCTCAATTTTACAATTCCATCTCCCCCATTAGGGGGTGTTTGGCCTAGCTTTTATTTTTTTGGCTTATGCTTATATTTTAAAGTGGCTTATGCTTATTTTCTTTCATTTGATAAGCTATTTTTAAGTGTTTGGATTAGCTTATATTCTATAAGTTGATAATTAATAATTAATCTTTAGTTGTTTGTTAAGTTATTTTGTATTATGGGAAAGGGTATAATATCATTGTGTGTAATGAGTAAAAAACTATCTTCTTCAAATAAGCTAAAAAACCATGTCCCATAAGCTTCTTAAAATTAGCTTATATAAGCTAATAAGCATAAGCTTAAAAAGCTAAACCAAACACCCATTAATGCTTATTTTGTAAAAATAAGCTAAAAAAGCTATAAGCTTAGATAAAAAAGCTAGGCCAAACACCCCCTAAGGTATTCACTAATTCTCTTTTTCAACCACAATCGATCGCATCATATGCTCAATTACGATGCCCCATTCCCCAATCTGATGGTCGACTCCGATCGATTAATGAATCATGGCTCAATAACCGACGAACCACCATTGCACCACATTTAGGGTTTGGATTAAAATGTTGAAATTGGTTGTAACTTTGGTGCTGATGTTTGCTTTAGGGGGGTATATCATATTGCGATGATTTTAATTGGTTTGAACAGAGGAAACACTTCTAATACAACTTCAGGTATATCACTCATCATTTAAATTAGATATTGTTTTGGAAAAATATTTAGTATGCGCCTCTGCTATGTGTTAATGCGTCAAATTCTAGATTTGTTCTGATTAAATTTGGGAAAATTGTTTTTATTGTTACATATGGTTAACTGGATGAATTTTGGAAGAACCCATCGGTCATGTTTTGGAAAGAGAAAAGGCGAGAGAGGTTGATTAAGGGCATATTTTCGACTCAGATTGGTTTTAGTTGCTCATACATTTTATATGAACGAGTATCATACATACACACACAGAACATATAGCTAATTGCTTCAAGTAGTTAACTAGGCAAAGAAAATCTTGCAGAAGGGCTTATCTTAGAAAAGAAGTCACGACCTTCAGGCGTTCTAACTCGATTTTGAGCATCGCCTGAGGCATTTGGTCAGGTAACAATAAACTTTTTTTCAGTCACAGATGTATACCATATCTGTTTTTTTTTTCTTTTCACAAGCTTATGAGTTGGCAAGTGGTTGATTTGGCTCTATTTGCGAACAAGGATAAGGCTACCCAGTGTGGGGGGTCGTCCAGGCCCGACGACGCCCCTCAACACCATTTCCAGCCCTCCAACGTCACACAGAAGACGTCCAAGCTGGCCCTCCTTCACACACACACACACACACACACACACACACACATATATATATATATATATATATAGGGTAGGGATATGGTAAAAAGTGTCTAAAATGTGAGAAGGGTAAGAAGTGTTTTAAACCATTGGATATTTGATCTAATGGTTGAGATCAATAGGGTATAAAATGTAAATTGTGTTTTAATTAGAAGGACCTTATGTAAAATTAAAGGGCAATAGTGACTTTTCCAACGTTTCAAATATGGTAACCGTTTCAAAACCCCCCATCAATCTCCTATAAATCAGCGAATTTATGGTAACTGTTTCAAAACCCCCATCAATCTCCTAAAAAATCAGCGAATTTCTCGTATTGAAATAAATTCTTCGATTTCCTTCACAACAACTTTTTATAACACTATAAAGAACAGTATATTACATGATAAAACACTATAGGAAGATATAACACTATCTGTTTACTGTAAAACACTATACATAAATAAAACACTGTTGATGAGGGATAAAACACTATGAAAAGGAACAGTATATTACATGATAAAACACTATAGGAAGATATAACACTATCTGTTTACTGTAAGATACTATACATAATAAAACACTATTGATGAGGATAAAACACTATGAAAGGAACAGTATATTACATGATAAAACACTATAGAAAGATATAACACTATTTGTTTATTTTACTGTAAGACACTATACAGAATAAACAATATTGATGGGGATAAAACACTATGAAAAGGAGATTAAAGATACATGTACACAATATAACACTATTGACTGGGGAATATAACACTACAACAAGAACTTACCGTAAACAATTAAATGTATAGAACAAATCGAATTCGAATCACATCCCTAATATATCGCCTGATATTTTTGGCAGTTATCTTTGGAAATTAATTAATTGATAAGAATGGACAATTACTAATATACCCTTTTGAATTAATTAAGATAAGGGACACTTGTCATTTTCCAAATTATTTCTCACACTTCTTACAAAAGTTGGACTTTTTACAGGATCCTCTACATATATATATATATATATATTAGTGTCATCCTCCACTTCCTTAGGTCACACACACACACACACACACACACACACACACACACATACACATATATTAGTGTCATCCTCCACTAACTTAGGTCTATTCTTTTTATCCCATCCTCACACCCATCCTACGAGGCGGAGCATCCTATGAGGACTACCCTCCTCCCATACCGAGTAGCCTAACGGAATACGATGTCTCTCATCATCTGTTGGCCGAAAATTATGGGTTAAAGTATATGGCAAAACATGGTTACCGTGTTCGATTAACATAGAGGTCAACCAAGGTAAAAAAAGTAGGTAATAATATTCCAAATTTGCTAATCGGTAATCAGGGTTGTTATTGTACTATTGGTTACATTTTATGTGTCAAATTATGCTAATATCTCTTTGTGTTCTAATCTTGAAAGTCTAGAAATGTGATCAGTTGTTGTAGTGTTGTTCTTCGGCTTTTTTAATGGGGTTTCATATCATAACAGATAACCAACCGGTATGATTGTCGGGCAGTTCGGTTTTTGGGTTATTTGGGTTGGGTTTGTATGAAATGTACTGCTTTTATTAGAAAATAACCTATACTTTTTTATGTAATATAATATGTTAAAGTAGTTGTTGTCTCTAGAATATAACAATCAGCAATTTAAACAATTTTATTATTATTTTAGACAAACTATATGTAATTTAAGCACTAACAAATTAATGTAACGATCATGATAAAACCTGCAACAAAGTTATAGTCATGACTTCTAACTTTTTTCACTGCCTTTTCTAAATTACAGATAATTTTTATTTGTCTAAAGAATATCCAACATCAAGGCTTTAAGGATTCAACTAATTTGTTATGGGCCATACAATAGCAGACCACCACATAATCACATTTATGTGTATATGGTTAGTTATCTTTATCAATGAAACCAAGAACTCATTAGATGGATGGGTCGGACATGTTGGATTGTTGGCCAAGACAGGTTTGTATTAAAATGGGTCGTTCTTTGTACGGGTTGTAATGCATTAACTAATGAAGGCTATAAACACTTATAATATGAATATTAAATTTGGTCATTCTTTGTATAGGTTTTAGCATGAAGTTGTTTGGCTGTGAACGATAATAGTTCAGCTAACCAATAACCAGGTTTCATTTATTTTGGTCTCAAATTAAATTATTATTAAAATATCTCGACTTTTTAAGAATTATTTGAAGTAAGCTTATATGTTTTTCTTAAGTTGAATGATGTGCTCCATTGGTAGCAATATGATAGTTTTTTTTTTTTTTTTTGTGAGAAATCACATAAAACTTAAAGTTAACAACATATTGATACTACTAGGTGTATTTTGGTAAAAATTATGGAAAACAAAACAAGATGGAAGTGACCTAAGAGTATTCTAGAAGATGGTTTCTCACAATTGTGATGGTAATATTCTAGATGGTGTCTGTTTTACTAGTATCTACTAGTTAGATGTGTCTTTTGATATACGTATCAGCCGAGTCGTATATATTATTGTATGTGTAGTAGCGTTGTCTGCGGGCTAAGAAAATGCATGTCTAAAACATATGCATGTAACCGGTCCATAAAGTTTTGCTAGGATCTGTGACGAGGTGGTAATATGTTTTTATTTTGCTCATGTGTGTCTTATTGTTGTTCCACATGCTAATGTTTTTTTGTTAATGCTTGTATTATCATATATACATGACGACGGGCCAGTGGGGGAAACCCACTTCACCCGCTTTGGGCCTTTTTCTCTAGAAGCCCAATTATGTCAAAAGTCCATCAAGAAGAGTCACCTTGCCCATTAAGTTTTCTCCTCCTTTGTTATGAGCGGGAAAACAACTAAGCAAAGGTACAGGCCTCATTTAATGAGCGATAGGAATGGGATCTTGCCTGAAAGCACTGTACTTCTCCGGCCGAAGCATTAATTGGGGAAGACATCTCGCTGCTGGGGGTCAGACACGTGTCTGCGCCTCCCGATAACCCCCAGAAGCCGTTGGATCATATGAGGAAAATATCTAGTATGATAGGGCCAAGCTGTTATATAAGAGCAAGACAAAAGGAACAAAGGCAGGTATCATCTCCGGTTTACCCTCATTTACTTCACCTTCATTTACTCTCCACGCATTAACTTCCGACCAATATTCCCTCACATTTACTACACACACACATCAATAAGATTCACACCAAAGGGGAAACCTTCTGGTGACTACACTCATCGGAAGAAGCTCCTCTCATTTCCGGCAAGTTTACTTACTCTCACGCCGGAGCTTGGTCACGGATCCCCCTCCCGGGGTCCCCCGTGACGAGGCTAACGGTTTATTCTTTTGTAGCAAGCAAGGATAAAAGCTCTTGACGTCACCGAAGATCCAACTAACGTCAGCCGGAGGTTGGGTATTCGACATTGGCGCCATCCGTGTGACATCAGCTTGCCCGGTGTTCCCACATCAACACTCGACGTCCAGAGAGCAGGTTATCCTGTCAGAGACAACATGACAACCCCACATAACTCACGTGTCACTCAGACGGCACAAAACGATTTGGATAAGGTCACCGTAGAGGATATTACTCATGAAGAGGGTAACGAGAACCAGGTAGAAAATCCGGGAGAAACGGAACATATCACTCCTGATTTCGTGGCCATGCACAGGGAAAAGATAACCAAGTATCTTGAGGACTTAAAGAGACAGGAAAAACTCGACAGCCTCAGAGCCATGCTTTCTTTTGACACACCCTCTAGCCAGGAAGGAACGAACCTTCAAAACAAGAACAACAGTGGTGACCAGCTGGAAACATTTATGTCTGCCCTAAGGCAGATGTCCTCTGAGGAAAGGGAGGATCTGATCACAGGCCAGAAGTCCAAGGAGAAAGAAAAAGGGAAAGACAACTTTGGTGACGGCGACTTGGACCAACCATACTTGCCACGAGATTTAGCCGAGGTCTCAAAGTTCACAAGAAGAATCTCAGAAGCACCCATGCCTCCCAAGACAAAGCTACCACCAGGCTTTGATCGCTATGATGGAACGAGAGATCCAGAAGATCACCTGCACGCCTTCAGAGGAGCGGGACAGCTAGGAAGGTGGCCTATGCCAGTATGGTGCCACATGTTTGTGCAAACCCTAACGGAAGGAGCCCGGCTTTGGTTTGATAGTCTCCCCCGAGGGAGTATAGACAGCTATGAAGAACTGAGTGAGAAATTCCTCAGGAACTTTGGCCAACAGAGGAAGGTGGTAAAAAATCCGAACGAAATCCTTCATATCAGACAAAGGGATAACGAACGAATAGACCAATACATGGAGAGGTTTGTTAAAGAAAGTATGAACATCAAGGACGTCCCGAAGGTCATGAAGATTAGTGGTTTCATAAATGGGCTGAAACATGCACAGCTATGTGAAAAGCTGGGAGAGGAGTTTCCACCCTCCTTTGACAATCTTATGGACAGAGTCCGGGCCTTCGTCCGGGGAAAGGACACGGTCAGCAAAGCAAAGGAGACGGACGTCACATCTCGGAGGATCGCCCCGGCTGCAAGACCCCCTGACAAAGGTACACCCTATTCCCGGAAACCCGCCTTTGATAGAATGTTACATGACAGGGCAAGGCCCTCATACTCTCCCTATAGACCCCGATGGAGAGGTCCCCCTCCCTACCCCGATATCTTCACCCCTCTCATTAAGACCCCAAGTGAGATACTAGCCACAGAGAGGGTAAAGAATTCTTTCCCGAGACCACCCCCCATAAAACCGGGACCAAAGGCACAACCCAACGAGTACTGTGAATTCCACAAAGGTTTCGGGCACAAAACAGATGACTGTATGTACCTCAAAAGGGAGATAGAGGCTGCGGTGAAAACGGGGAGACTGGCCTATTTGGTCAAGGAAATCAAGGAGGGGGGAGGGGATCGCAAGGGAAGAGATGCAAGGGAGCCGGGGAGGGCAGACGTTGATATGGTTAGAAGGAGAAATGAGTTTGATACCACCCGAAGTGTAAAGGCGAGAATCCTAGGCTCCCCGAACTGCATGAAAGCTCCCATCCTCATGCCATATTTAGAAGAAAGCGAGGTGCAACGACTCCCGCTGAATATCTCAGCTGTAATAGCGGGACACAAGGTGTCCAGGATACATGTGGATGGAGGGTCAGGCGCTGAGGTAATATACGAACACTGCTTTCTTAGGTTCGATAGGGACATAAGAGATAGGTTGGAGGAAGATTCTATCCCATTGGTAGGGTTCAACAACAGTGTGTCACATCCCCTGGGAAAAATCAAGCTCCCATTCACAGTTGGTGTAGGGGATCGGGTCCGAACGATAAATCTGACCTTCACAGTAGTCAGGGCACCCTCTAAGTACAATGCAATCTTGGGGAGACCCGGAATTGGAGACCTGCAGGCACAAGCATCCACTCCCCACGGAGCTTTGGTATTTCAAACACCAAAAGGCCTCGCATGGGTTAAATCCGCCTACGAAGTAGTTTCTTCCGTATCAAAAGGGGAAGAACTAGGGAAATCTCAAGGAAAAAAGGTGGAGGAATGGGTCCTCTGCGATAGGTTCCCGGAACAGACAGTCAAGGTGGGAAGTCACTTGAGTGACAAATGCAAGAGTGCCCTGAAGGAGTTGCTCCTCCATAACATAGATGTGTTTGCATTTCAACATGGAGACATGACGGGGGTCCCAAGGAGTCTAACGGAGCACCGGCTTAACACCTTTACATGGGCAAAACCAGTGAAACAAAAGAAGCGGAGTATGGGACCTAATAAAAGAAGGGCTGCTTGTGAAGAAACTCGGAAACTACTCAGAGCGGGGATAGTCAGGGAAGTTAAATACCCATCCTGGGTTGCCAACCCAGTCATGGTTCAGAAAAAAGACGGGGGATGGAGGATGTGCATCGATTACCAAGACCTAAACAAAGCATGTCCTAAGGACTGTTATCCTCTTCCGGAGATAGACACCCAGGTGGACTCTTTGTCTCAATACCCCCTGAAATGTTTCCTGGACGCCTACAAGGGATACCACCAAATTCAGATGTCAATAGAGGACGAAGAAAAAACCGCCTTCATCACAAACGAGGGGACGTTCTGCTACACCAAGATGCCCTTCGGCCTCAAGAACGCTGGGGCCACATACCAGAGGTTCATTAACACCCTGTTTAGGGAGCAACGAGGAAGGAACTTGGAGGTATACGTTGACGATATTGTTATCAAAAGCTTGACGGAGACGGCCATGATAAGCGATATAGCCGAGACTCTCCACACTATGCAGGACGTGAACATGAAGTTAAACCCTGGGAAATGCTGTTTCGGAGTAGAGGATGGGAACTTCCTGGGCGTAGTGGTCACCAAGGGTGGGATCAAGGCAAACCCGGAGAAAACCCAAGCGGTGGCTGAGATGCGATCCCCCAGGTCCCTGAAGGACATCCAGCAACTAAACGGAAGACTGATAGCGTTAAACCGTTTCTTATCGAAGGTGGCTGACAAGACCCTTCCCTTTATGAAGGTATTGAAAGACTGCCTCCAAACAAACAAGTTTAAATGGACCGCGGAGGCTGAGGCAGCCTTTCAAGAAATGAAAGCATACATCTGCAAGCTCCCAATGCTGGCCACCCCAGTACCCGGGGACCCATTGCTCCTGTATCTATCCGCCTCAAAGACGACCATAAGTGCGGTCATGATGGTAGAGCGGGAAGGGAGGCAGATCCCCATATATTTCATCAGCAGGACACTTAAAGGACCTGAGGAACGGTACATGCCTTTGGAGAAACTCGCATTAGCTCTCGTCTTCGCATCCCGAAGACTCAGGAGGTATTTCCAAGGGCACAAGATTACCTTAATGACTGATCAGCCCCTTCAGAAGGTACTCAGGAGGCCGGTGCTGTCTGGGCGGCTAGCTAAGTGGGCTGTGAAGTTAGGAGAACACTCTCTAGAGTTTAAGCCCAGGACAGCCATGAAAGGACAGATACTGGCTGACTTCTTAGCAGAAGTCCCCGAGGACGAAGAAAGGGAGCTATTGAAATGGGAGGCTTTAGAGAAAGAAGAAAGAGAGAAGGAAGATGAGGCGGTGTGGAAGTTGCTCACCGATGGAGCATCCAGTGAAGAGGGAAGTGGAGCTGGAATCACACTGATAAGTCCTGAGGGGGTCGAGCTGACATATGCTGTAAGGCTGGATTTCGAGAACACCAACAATACCGCAGAATATGAGGCCCTCCTAGCAGGGATGAGGCTGGCACAAAAAATGAAAGCAAAACATGTAGAAGCCAGCACTGATTCACAGCTAGTAGTAAAACAGTACCAAGGAGAATATGAAGCTAAGGATAGCACCATGGCTCGATACGTGGAGAAAGTTAAGGAGACGGCTAAGGCATTCAAAACTTTCAAACTGGAGTACATCCCTCGTGGAAGGAACAGGAAATCTGATGCACTTAGCAAATTAGCCTCGGTAGCATTTGACCACCTTGCGAAAGAAGTCAAAGTGGAGATCCTGACATCCTCCTCCCTTAACACAGCAGAGGTTGCCATGGTCGAAAGTCCTCAAGAAACATGGATGACCCCAATAGTCAGATTTCTCCGGGATGGAACCCTACCCGAGGGGGGGGGGGGGTGGGCTGCCCGAAAGATAAGGGTCAGGGCCCTACAGTATGAACTGATCGAGGGAGAGCTATACCGGAGGTCATATCTGGGCCCGTCCCTGAAGTGCGTTGATACGGAGGAAGCTGAATATGTGGTTAGGGAAATGCATGAGGGGATTTGCGGAATGCACTTGGGACCAAGAACGATAGTAAGAAAGGGAATGAATGCGGGGTTTTACTGGCCACGGATGTACGAAATGGCATCCGAGGAAATCAAGAAGTGTGACAACTGCCAGGTGCATGCACCGATGACCCACCGGCACAAACACCCCATGGTACCAGTTTCGACGTCGTGGCCGTTCCAGAAATGGGCCATCGACATAATTGGACCTTTCCCGGAGGGTCCGGGGGGGGGGGGGGGGGGTCAAATACGTGGTGGTAGCCATTGACTATTTCACTAAATGGATTGAAGCAAAGCCCTTGGGAAAGATCACTGGAGACCAGATGAGAAGGTTCGTGCTGGATAACATCATATGCAGATATGGGGTTCCAAGGGAGTTGGTGAGTGACAACGGGGTCCAATTTGCTGGAAGACCCTTCAAACCGTGGTGCGAGCAGATGCGGATCCAACAAGTGTTACTTCCGTTACCTATGCCCAGAGTAACGGGTTAGTGGAGAGAGCCAACCAAAGCGTCATCAAAGGAATGAAGGGTAGGCTTGGGAGGAAACAGAAAGGCTGGCTGGAAGAACTTCCATTTGTGTTGTGGGCATACAGAACCACCCCCAAAAGTTGCAACGGGGAAACCCCGTTCAGCCTTACCTATGGGACGGAAGCTGTCATCCCTGCTGAGATCGGATCCCCAACTGCCCGAATGAAGCTTCGGGATGAGGAGAATGAGCAGGACCTCAGGATGAACCTAAACTTGTTAGAGGAAAGAAGGGAAATAGCAGCAGTTAAGGAGGCCCAATACAAAAAGCTCCTGGGAAGTTATTACAACGCCAGGATGAAGAAGCTCAACATTGTCCCAGGGGACCTAGTTCTTAGGGCCAACGAGGCTAGTCTGCAAGAAAACGCCGGGAAGCTAGGCCCCAACTGGGAAGGACCCTACAGAGTCACGTGGGCGAATGGCAAAGGGACTTGCAAGTTGGAAACACTAGAAGGCAAGGAGGTTCCCAGGACCTGGAACCTCATGCAGCTCAGGAAGTATTGCATGTAAGGGGTGTACCCCCAAGGAAAACGGCCAAGAGCCACTTTTGTAATAGGTAACTATATGTACGAGGGCCTTTCCCCCAAGAGGATGAACCTTTTGTAAACAATCTATGACGGGAAGTATAAGCCCCCAAAGATTAAATGAAAGACGGACGAAAACGTCCCATTTTGAGAACACAATGGACAATTGAACCTGGGCAGACGTACCTAGGGACACCATTAAACCTAAAACTAGAACAAACAAACACACGTGTATGAGGCATTCAAAGCATGCCCAAAAGCCCGGCCGTGGGGCTAATAAAGGTCTAGCTAACCTAAAACGGACAAAACAAGTTAAAAACATAGCACCGCGTTATAAACTTGTCCACCGATTGGCCTCGAACAGACAATCACAGTTTAACGAAGCAAACAACAAAACAAAAAAAAAACAAATAATGCAAACACACCCGTATGTACAAAACTACGAAAGGGAATCTGCTTTATTTACTACAAAATGCATATACAAAGAAAAGCCCTAACAAATTGGGCAAGAATTAACAATATACAAGATTGCAAACACAGCAAGGAAAAACGAAAACATAGCTCCTCGCTAAAATAACCTAAGAACCCCCAGGAAATCACCAAACTGGCCTCCGGTAAGAACCCCTGCAAAAGCAAAACAGGCAAGCAACAGGCTACAAAACAAAAAGGCTATACATAACTATGAGCCATACGGTTAAAGGTCGAAGTGGTCCCCAACACAAAAGACCACCCACGATAGTCAAGCAAAACACACAAGTATCCTAAAGTAAGTTAAAGTTATTACAACCATATCGAAGTGTATCAAATGTTTGGAATTCATTGGGGATCACCCCCGGAAAGAGATGGCGGAGACGAAGGACCGGCAGAGGAGAACAGGGTCTTCAATTCATCAATAGAGATCAAGGGATGCTCCAAGATTTTGGCAAGGATGGCTGGGGTTTTACGCCCAAACTCCTCGTTCAGTTTGGACAGCCTCTTTTTTGCCTTAGAGTTATAAAGAGGAGTCTCTTTTCTACCCAAGCCTTGGGCAGAATAGGCATAACCATCCTTTAATCCCGCCTGATAACCAACATCCCTATAAGCCCTGTAGACCTCCTCCAAGCCACTTTTAAAGTCCTCCGATTGAGCAAAAAACCTTCAGTAATCAACCAATGCTTCTCCCCCGCCAATCGCTGGTTATCATCGGAAGTCACCCCATAGTCTGCATACATGGCGTTGAGCTGCTCCTGGGAGACGGAGCCAACTTCCTTCAAATGCTTCAGCTCAGCAGCAAGCTCCTCCTTCTCCTCAACCAACGACGCCATCTCCTGCTCCCAAGCCAGTTCCTTCCTCTCAAGCATAGCCCCAGCTCCCTAAACAAAGAATCAGTGAGCATGCATGTATAAAAAAAAGGGGGGGGGGAGAAGACTATGCACCTTCTCCTCCTGTAATCTTCTCTCAGCATCAACCACCCGGCTCCTAAGCCCAGCAACAACCGACTGGGAAGCCTTAAGCTCATCCTTAAGTCCTTCGTTCGCCTTCCTCAGATCGTCAACCCTTTGCAGCATCCCAGCACCCCTGAAAAAGCTTTCACACAGAGACATACTGTATTGATCCTCAAAGAGATCATCCCTCAGGGCAGAGTTTACAAATTTATGCGAGGGAGGGACAGCATGGTTCAGAAAGTCCCTAGCAGCTTCAGGAGTCCCTATAACGGGAGAATTAGTTACCTTCCATTTAGGGACATAAGTAAAGGGGAGGGAGTCGGCAAACAAAGGGGCAAGAGGGGATCGATGAACAGGGCCTTCGAGAGTAGTGGGTTTGCTAGTCCCAGTAGCATGTGGGGGAGAAAGTTCGAAAGCTGAGGAAAAGCGAGCCACCCCCACCTCAGAGGCCTTGTCCCGGATACGGGAATGAGAGGGACCCGTAGGAATTTCGATAGGCTCCAGGGAACTCCCCTAAGAAGTAAGAAAAGGAACAATCAGGAACTACACAGAAAGACAAAGAAAAAAAAAACAGGAGAAAAGAAAGATTACCAACAAAGGAGCACTCACTAAGCTTGAGGACTTCAAGTGCTTAGACAGGGAACCTTTAACCCCAGCAGGGGGAAGGTCAGAAACAGCCCTAGAGGAAGGAGGAAGCTTCTGACCACTGGCACTACGAAGCCTCTGACGGATATTACGAGGTGCAGGAGCCGGTTGGGGGCTAGCCGACTTCCTCTTACGAACTAACTGTATCTCCACGTCTTCGTCGTCACTTTGACCAGAAGGATGAACAGGAGGAAGGTCAGGAGAACTCTCCTCCTCACCGGAAGGATTCTCCTCATCACCACCTAGGGTGGCAGAGCCTCCTGCCTGAACGGATCCCCCTGCAACCTGCGCTTCCACGTTCAACCTAGGATCAACCTCATTATCAACCACATACTTTACGTCCTTGGAGTCACCCTGGAGAAGCCTCCACAAAGTCATTTCTGCACAAAAAGGAGACACTAAAGATGACTACGGGATTCCCAAAGACATAAAAGAAGAATGGATGTAAGAAGCAAACCAAGAACAAAAAGGTACCTTTCTTGCCGAAAAAAGCCCTCGGGCGAACTGGATAAGAGGGACTTAACCCCCCCATAGCAAGCATCCCTTCGGAGAAAGTGAACGCCCTCGTTGGGTTGTCACACATCCTTTTCCACTGAACAGTCTCGGCCGCAGAAAGAGTGGGAATGGTGTCCTCGATAGCAGCGTCAAGATCCTTTGGCAAAGGGGAATCCGGCAACATAGCGGCTGAAACAAAGATGAATCTACACGTCCAATCCTTTGGATAAGTAGAAGTGGGCATAAAACTGTAACAGGGTCTTGAAACATTGTTCTGTCGTTTCGCAAATGTAAACCAGTCTCCGTCGGAGATAAGCCGGTAAAACATGCAAAACAAAGGAACAGAGGGTTCCCCTGAGATAGCCGCATAGGACAGTTCAAAATGAACCACCCTCATGAGCCCCAAAGGATGAATCTATGAGAAGTGGACGCCAAAGTGACGAAGCAGAGAAACCTTAAAAGCAGAAAGGGGGTATCGGACCCCACAGGAAGAAAAGGCAAGGGTGTAAATAGGAATCCTGTCCGGTGAGCATTCTGCCGACTCACTAGGGCCGGGCAAGGAAGGAGAAAATCGGTCCGGGATGTTGTATGCCTCAACGAAGGATCTCAAGTCCCTCGCCGTCAACACAGACCTTATCGAAGACCGGCCACCGCGACTCATGGTTGTAAGAAATGGTAATACAGGGAGGAAGTTGCAGAGAAGAAAAGAGGGTTAGAAAGTTTGAATGGGAAATCGGAAAAGCCAAATAGGGTTTTAAAGAGACACCGCTGACATACAAGTAACCGTCACATCAGCGGTCTCTTCAAAATTCTAAAATGGGCACGTGCTACTAAGGGATTAACTCCCGCTAATAGTTATTCGGCGATGTCATCATTAATGGGAACGGCAGGCGATAACTGACCCGGGGTGGGCCCACCAAAGGAAAAACCACCTCTCTCAAGCAATTGTGATTCAGCCCTGGATCATGAGCCTCGGGTCTCAGAACCAGGGACTAAAGATGACTTGACGACGGGCCAGTGGGGGAAACCCACTTCACCCGCTTTGGGCCTTTTTCTCTAGAAGCCCAATTATGTCAAAAGTCCATCAAGAAGAGTCACCTTGCCCATTAAGTTTTCTCCTCCTTTGTTATGAGCGGGAAAACAGCTAAGCAAAGGTACAGGCCTCATTTAATGAGCGATAGGAATGGGATCTTGCCTGAAAGCACTGTACTTCTCCGGCCGAAGCATTAATTGGGGAAGACATCTCGCTGCTGGGGGTCAGACACGTGTCTGCGCCTCCCGATAACCCCCAGAAGCCGTTGGATCATGTGAGGAAAATATCTAGTATGATAGGGCCAAGCTGTTATATAAGAGCAAGACAAAAGGAGCAAAGGCAGGTATCATCTCCGGTTTACCCTCATTTACTACACCTTCATTTACTCTCCACGCATTAACTTCCGACCAATATTCCCTCACATTTACTGCACACACACATCAATAAGATTCACACCAAAGGGGAAACCTTCCGGTGACTACACTCATCGGAAGAAGCTCCTCTCATTTCTGGCAAGTTTACTTACTCTCACGCCGGAGCTTGGTCACGGATCCCCCTCCCGGGGTCCCCCGTGACGAGGCTAACAGTTTATTCTTTTGTAGCAAGCAAGGATAAAAGCTCTTGACGTCACCGAAGATCCAACTAACGTCAGCCAGAGGTTGGGTATTCGACACGGCAAACAAGGAATTACCAACTATAATCCAAATGTTTGAGCGTATTCGTAAAAGGAAAAACTGGTGTGTATATGTTGATCATATGATGACACAGCAAACAAAATTGTAAGTTAGTATTTCAATGTCACAACATGTTTTTTTACATTAAACTAGGTTTTTATGGGTGTTGTTGCATTATCTTTTCCAAAGCGACTGTTGAACTTGAGAATAATCACTTGCCTGATATACGAAAGGAGATTGAAGAGGACCATGAAAGGAAAAAGGACAAGTTAGAGGCTATGCGAAAAAGTTATTGACAACTAAGGAGATAACTCTAAAGTTATGGTGCGAAAGCTTATGGAACAACTATCTTTGGAAAGTTGAGAGTATCTTGACATGAACATGAAGTTTTCATGCTGCTTTATGATTGTAATACACAACTTTGTATTGCTACATTGTTATTTTGAGTTTTGGACATATATGTTACAATCCATCATCTATGATATCTATGTTATTACTTTTATGTAATTGAGATAATAATGCATCTTAAAAGCAATAAAAGTGCGTGAAACATTGAGGTTATAAAGTTGCGTTTGTTGTAACCAAAATTGTAAGAAATGTTGCATTTACAATAAAAAAAAGTTGCATTCTTGTAACTAAAATATGATAAAGGTTGCATTCATGTATAAAAAAGGTTGCATTTAAGTGTTATAAAGGTTGTATTCTTGGAACTAAACCATTAAAAGAGTTGCATTTGAATATAAAAAAATTGCTTTTCAAAATAAAAAAAAGTTGCATTATAATGTAAAAAGGTTGCATTTTAAAAATGTTACATTTGAGTATAAAATGTAACACTTTCAAAAAAGGTTACATTAGCCCTTGAAAAGGTTGCATTAGATCTAATGCAACTGCTTCTAATGCAGCCCCGGATAAAAGGTTGCACTAGACCTGATGCAACTTTTTCAAGGCCTAATGCAACATTTTATTGGGGTTGCATTAGACTCATTTTCTTGTAGTGATGATTAAACAAACGCGGAAGCTTAGACATCATTTGTGTTAGGTTCTTGTACAAGCTTGATCCCATCCGTTTTCGTCAAAGAATTGACCTAGATAACATTTAACAACCTTAAATGTTAGAAATAAAGTGATTAAATGAAGTTTGATAACTTATATAACTCATCGGGGCAAATACAAATTTTTTTTAAAATATCATGCCGTAAGCTACGGTTGATGAACCGTAGCTTACGGTTCATATCAGCTGAGCAAAGCAGAGAAGCCTCACCGTAGCCTACGGTATACAACCGTAGGTTACGGTCAAGTTAAGCTGGCAATTTCCTGTCTACCATAGCCTATGGTATACTAACGTAGGTTACGGTTTAATGCTGTTGTATGCCTTATTCCTGTTTTGCCCTTTTTATACAAAAAAACGTTCATAACTTTTAACCCGCTTATCCGTTTAACCTCACGTTTGATCCCACATGATCGTAATTTGATCCTTAACAATTTAGACTCAAAATCCACCATCCGGATTAATTAATTTCTTATACTACAAGCTTTCGGCTTATAATTCATTTACGAAATTAATTGACCCATTTGCATTTTTAACATAAAGCTCACATACACACACCTCATTTACATGGATGTGATATCTATGATTATTTCTCATTATTCGGATTACTATCCTTAAGTCTTACGCATCCGTTATCCGGTATGAAATCATAATTACTCAACCTGTTCAACCTTACAAGATTGAACTTAGTTATTCCGAATTCCTTTCGCGAGTTTATCATCTTTTAGTCATAACTCATTTTCCGAGTCCTTTGACTTTTAATCCGCGTTCCCGTTTCTCGGTTTACGCATATATTAGAAATCCTACCCATCAACCGGGTATTATACCGAAGTCATTATTAATGCAACCATTCTGGTATGCATTAAAACTTCGTTTTGACCCGTTTGGTTATCTTAGCGAAATCCATCGCTTTTATACAACCAAACCTTTATCAATTCATCATTTTGACCCGTTTGATTGATTAGTGAAATCCACCACTTTTAAACAGTCAAACCTCTCATAAATTCGTTATTTTGACCTGTTTGGATGTCTTAGTGAAATCCATCACTTTTAACAACCAAACTCTTCAAAAATTCATTGTTTTGACCCGTTCGGGTGTCTTAGTGAAATCCATTACTTTAAACAACCAAACTCTTTCATAAATTTGTTATTTTGACTCGTTTGGATGTCTTAGTGAAATCTATCACTTTTAACAACCAAACTTTCATTATTCAAATTTATCCATTCGGTTCATTCGTATAAAATCCATCATTTAAGAGTGAACCGAATTTCATGAATATGACCTCATTGTTCAACATGAATAAAAAAAATACTAACAAAACTCTACGAAGCATAATGCCACGTACCTTAAAGCTTCTCCTTTAAACATGCGTTCGCCCCGGCTTGACTTCCCGAAGCTTCACTCGAGTTACCTAGAGAGTGTAACCCAATTATAATTAGAACCTTTTATCCATTTTTGTGGCAAATAACTTGCCCAAACTTTCAATCATGGTTTCTAATTAACAATCTTGTTCATTATTTGAAAATGGTTTTTCATTTAGGCGTTTCATCAAACACCTTGTATGCATAATATTTTTAGCTAACCATCTTAGTTCAATTAAGCCATGGATAGCCAAGAAACCCAACTCGATAAATTTAATTATTATTCGTAATCCATATTAACATGAAATTTTAACAAACTCATGTTATTAAGCTCTCTATTTACACAGAACATAGGGTTTCTCATACAAACATCAAAACCCACTTACACATACAAAACATATTAACTTCGACATCTGATTCTTTTATCTTTCTCGATTATTTTCAGTTAGGATTATGATCCTACACTTAGATTACACCTTCCTTAGGTCACAATATCAATCAATTGTTCATAAACTCAAATAATTAGTTTATCACCCAAAATCAAGTATCACCAATACTGAAATTACAACTTACCTTGTGTTAGACCGGTATGGATGATTGATATGATTGATTCAAACATGAATTTAGAATGAAATAGCCCTTTCAATTTGATCAATTTTTGTGGACAAGGGTTTGGTGTGTTCTTCCTTGTCTGGTCGCACCCTCACACACGCACATACATATGTGTAGTGTTTAATTTCTTTGTTCGTAATAAAACCATTTTTCCTTTTTGACCACTTTAGTCCCTCAAGTTCATTTTATTTAACAATGGATACTTACCATCCATACTTTCCTTATAATTTTTACTAAATACTAACTAGATTATTTACCCCTCGTTATTTTACTTTAAATATTAAGTAAAACGTATACTTATCTGTATTTTAATATTTTGGGGGTGTTACATATAACCTTAGATCTAATCGACAAGCTCCAATCCTTCCATCAAAGCTCCAGATCTGGTAAGAGAGGTGTTTGAATTTTAGGGTTTTGTAGACGACGACTTTCTGGCAGTGCTCGGATAGTGACGACGGTGCACTGATGGCGACTCTCATTGAAGGAGTTGTAGGTCAAATTGCAGGGTTTTATTGCATGCTTGAAGGTGACGATGGTGCTGAATTATTGAAGGTCATGACGGTGCTGAATTTTAGGGTTTTGTTGCAGGTAAGTAAGTCGAGTTTTGGGGTTTTGTTGCAGATCTGTTGTTAATTTCTGTTGAATTATTGAATGTGTCTGATGGAGGCTCTGGGCGGTGCTTGATGGTGACGCCGGTGCTAAATTTGTTGCAGTTTTGAAGGTGTTTTGTGACACCCCACGAAAACACTCAGCTTATTCAGTAACTGCATGCTAAATTTTGGGACGAAATTTCTTTCAACTTGGGGATAATGTGACAACTCGTACGTTTCACCTCGTATCGTTTCTTTTCTTTTCACGTTCCACCTTACGTTGTAATTTTGTGGAATTGATAAACGTGCTAATATAGTTGGTTTGTTTATATATATATATATATGTCTGTGTGTGTGTGTGTTTGAATGTTGAGAGTTATCATTATTATTATTATTATATCATTATAATCACAGCCGCACATTTCAAACAATATGTGCAGCCACACACTTCCTTAGTTGCACACTTCTTTTGTGCTCGCACATCGTTGTACGACCACACCATGACCGCATAGTCTGCACACTTCACTTGATTGGCCCATCACAGCCCATAAGTCATTATCTTGGACCGCACACTAGCATGTGCGCACCTCCCATTAGTATAAATATATATGTTGGCAAAACCCTAGAATACTTTTGCTAATTATTGACGGTAGCATCCTTTTTCAGCAAATATTCTTCTACCACATAATTTAGTTTATCGTTCACTTCAATGTGGTCGTAACGAACGTAGGCTGTCTTATCGGCCAAACATTTTCGGAGATGAGAAACATGGAATGTGTTGTGTATCCCGCTCAGTTTTTCTGGTAGTTCTAGTCGGTAAGCTACCTTACCCACTTGATCAATAATTTTTAAAGGCCAAATAAACCTTGGGCTCAGCTTTCATCTTTTTCTGAAATGGATGATTCCTTTCCAAGGAGATACCTTCAGCATCACTTTATCCCATATTTGAAACTCTATGTGCCTTTATCTTTAATCCGCGTAAGATTTTTGCCGGTCTTGTGTCGCTTTTAGATGAGCTCGTACCATATCAATCTTCTCATTCGTGACATTTATCACATCCTTATGAGCGAGTTCCCTCGGACCCACTTCACCCCAACATACCGGGGTTCGGCATTTCCTACCATAAAGCATTTTATACGGGGCCATACCAATGCTTGAATGGTTACTGTTGTTGTAAGAAAATTCAACCAATAGTAGGTAAACATCCCAACTACCACCAAAGTCGATAATACATGCCCAAAGCATATTTTCCAGTGTTTGAATTGTTCGCTCGCTTTCTCCGTCAGTTTGTGGGTGATATGCGGTACTAATAAACAGCTTGGTACCCATTTGTTCTTGGAAGTCGCGCCAGAAATTTGAAGTGAACCGAGTATTTCTATCGGACACGACGGATACCGGCACCCCGTGGCGCGCTATGATCTCGTTCGTATACACCTCCGACATCTTTTCAGAAGCAAAAGTCTCACGAATAGGAATAAAATGAGCGCTCTTTGTCAGTGTATCCACGACTATCTAAATGACGTCGAATCCACGAGTCGTTCTCGGCAATTTGGTTAATAGATCCATAGTAACGTGTTCCCACTTCCAGACTAGTATGTCTAGCGGTTGTAGCTTGCCAAAAGGCTTTTGATGCTCCGCTTTTACTTGTAAAGAAGTTAAACATCTTTCTACATACTTTGTCATGTCTCTTTTCATCCCGGGCCACCAATAACTTGTTTCAAGTCTCGATACATCTTGGTTGCCCTCTAGTGAATCGAATATCGCGACTTATGTGCTTCGTCAAGAAGGAGGTCTTTAACACCACACGTGTTCGGAACCCATATTCTACCGAACTGGGATTTTAACCCATTATTGCCATCTACTATATCTTCCACTTGGCCCTTCACTCGTTCTTTCCTCCAATTTTCTTTCTTTACTGCTTCAATTTGGGCTTCTCGGATTCGTTCAAGTAAACCCGAAGTTACCACTAATTGCATTGATTGTACTCGGATAGGCGTGTATCCTTCCTTCGCCTATGGGCATCCGCCACTACATTGGCTTTTCTCGGATGATAATGTATTTCGCAATCATAATCTTTCACTGTTTCTAGCCAACGTCTTTGTCTCATATTTAATTCTTTTTTATTGAAAAAATATTTTAAACTCTTATGGTCGGTGAAAATAGTGCACTTCACCCTGTATAAGTAGTGTTTCCAAATTTTCAAGGCAAATACCACTGCCACCAATTTGAGGTCGTGAGTAGGTTATATTTCTTTTCATGAACTTTTAATTGACTTGAGGCATATGCAATTACTTTCCATCTTTGCATGAGTACGCATCTGAGACCAAGCTGGGATGCATTGGAGTATACGACCAATAGGGGTGTTCAAAAAACTTGTGGCTCGCAGCTCGCTCGAAACTCGCTCGAAGAAAGCTCGGCTCAAAATTGGCTCGGTTGTAAACAAGCCAGCTCGGCTCGGCTCAATTTGTAAACGAGCCGAGCTCAAGCTTGGCCTGGCTCGGCTCGTGAGCTGGCTCGATAAGGTTTAGATCCATCATTTTTTGTCCCACATCGCTTAGAAAACAAAAACTAAGGGAGTATCTCCTCTATAAAAGAAGGTAAAGACAATGTACAAAGTGAATTAACTATTTATACTTGCATATTTAGCCATATGGTTAAATTAAATGACAATTATGGCCCTTAGTCTATGAAGAAAATCATTTTAAGGGCTTTTTAAGTAGTAAATTTTGCGGTTCTTTGTTAGTTTGAGCTAGACCGAGCCGAGCTAGCTCGAATTCTAATCGATTCGAGCTCGAGCCGAGCCAGCTCGAATCCAGTTTGAGCCGAGCTCGAGCTGGGTCTAGCTCGACTCGACTCGTTTACAGCCCTAACGACCATGTCTTCGGTTCCATCCGGTAAAGTTAATACCGGTGCACTGGTTAATTTTTCCTTGAGTATTTGAAACACCCTTTCTTGTTCGCCACTCCAGACAAACTTTTCATCCTTACGGGTTAGTTTAGTTAATGGTGAGGCAATCTTGCAGAAATCCTGAATGAATCTCCTATAATAACCTGCAAGTCCTAGAAAGCTTCTAATCTTTGAAGGATTTTTTGGAGGATTCCATTTCGATACTGCTTCTATTTTGGACGGATCAACTAATATTCCATCAACACTAATGATGTGCCTGAGGAACTGCACTTCTTAAAGCCAAAAAACACATTTCGAGAATTTAGCGTAAAGTTTTTCTTGGCTAAGTGTTTCTAGCACTTCTTGCAAATGACGAGTGTGATCTGCCTCATTCTTTGAGTATACGAGAATATCACCAATGAATACTATCACCGACTTGTCCAACATTGGTTTGCAGACCCGGTTCATGAGATACATGAATGCCGCGAGTGCATTTGTTAGCCCGAAGGACATTACGAGGAACTCGTAGTGCCCGTATCGCGTACGGAAAGACGTTTTTGGTATGTTTTCTTCTTTCACTCTCAATGATGATATCTCGACCTCAAGTCAATTTTCGAAAACCAAATCGCACCTTGTAGTTGGTCGAACAAGTCATTGATTCACGGAAGCGGGTATCGATTCTTTACCATAAGTTTGTTAATTCCCAGTAATCGATACACATACGCTTGCTTCCGTCCTTCTTCTTTACAAATAATACTGGCGCTCCCCCAAGGGGAGACACTAGGTTGAATAAATCCCTTATCAAGTAAATCTTGCAGCTGAGATAATAATTCTTGAGGTTCTGACGGTGCCAACCAGTATGGTGCCTTGGCCACCGGCTTTGCACCCGGGATTAAATTGATCCTAAACTCCACTTCATGTTCAGGTGGTATCCCCGGTAAATCTTCCGGAAATACATCATCAAACTCTCATACAACAGGTACGTCCTCAATCTTTGGCGACTTTTTTTCTGAATCACGTACGTAAGTCAAATATGGCTTACACCCGTGTTGAATGAGTTTACGGGCTTCTATCATCAAGCACACGATGGGGTTGCAATTCTTCTCCACATAAATAATAACATGCCTTCCGCTCAGAGATGTTAGTTGTATCTCCTTATGGAAACATATCACTTTAGCATGGTGTCGAGATAACCAATCCATCCTGATCACCACTTGAAATTCCCCCAACGACATGGGTATCAAATCAACTATGTAATCCTATCCATCCACATTCAATTTGCAATCCCGACACATATCACAAAAAATGAAACTTTTATTATTACCTATTTCTACTTCCAGAGGCATAGGCAATTTTGTTAATGTAAATGTAGGGTGTTGTATAAATCTATGTAAAACAAAAGATCTATTTGTACTCGTATCAAATAAAAGGCGTGCAGGAATATAATTTATGGTAAATGTACTTGAAACCACATCAGGTTCAACCTTGGCCTCAACCGAAGTTATGTGGAAGCATTTCGCTTTTGATTTTGGGATTTCCGTCTTTATGTCAGGTATTTCCTTCTTTCCAACCAACTCCAAGCACTCAGATCTCTTGTGTCCCGGTTTGTACCACTTGTAGCATACCGACACCTTACCGGGGCAATTCGAAGCCCCGTGTCCCACTTTTCCACATGTAACACACAGTTTGTTCTTAAGTAACATTCGCCCAGTAACAACTCTTGCCAAAATTATTATTTCTTATTTTAATAATGCACATTAGGAAACCCTAATTGAGACCCCCCAAAAGGTATGGCACGACCCATAATTTTTAAAACGACCGAAACTAGGATCAGGGCCCCCTAAAACTCAGGGGGGGGTATCCCCTAATCATAATTATCCGTCTAAAACGGCTTCAAAACACGTAGTTATCGAAATGGTTGACTCACTTAGGCTATACAGGACACGAGGCTACCCTATCCTAAAAGGGTAGCCGTCGCGCCACGCGTAGGGACCAGGAGGGCCTGGCGCGCCACGCCACGCGAGGGGGACCAAATTTCAGTATATAATGCAGGGGTTTGGCACTTGCATGTCTGTCTTGTTTCAACGTTAAAATTCGTTACGTATATTGAGTTATGCACTATTTCGTTCAAAAACAATCAAAGGCTCGACCCTCTGCTGCGACAACAGGGTAATAACTCGATCACTGCTATGATACAATGTCCGATCGATTGAAACCGATCCGATGGATGTTTAAGTGCTGCCTGAATTCAGGCTATACTTTGTCATTCGTTGTGAGGGTTTTGATTTCGTGAATTTATCGTAAATGTTGTATTAAGTTACTAACCTAGTTTCGTTTGCATTATTTAACTAGGTTATCAGGCTTAATCAGTAGGCAAAACCCTGTCCAGTTAAACTTGCAATGTGAGTCATTCTCTTTTTACCAAATTGTTTCCAAAACCCTATTTATTTTCAAAATTATAATTACAGGGATTAAGTCTTTGTAGTCTTCAATTACAGCCGGTATGTGGGGTTTTGTATACATTACTTGATAACCGTCACCATTGGACAACGGTTAGCCAATGGGTGATATGACCATAGTCACAGATATGGTCGAGTGACAAATACCGTTGGGTAATTGGTTGTTATATATAAACATTGTAAACGCTCTTAATACTGTAGATTATAACAATGTGTCGTTTTGTACAAATTGAATGACTCGCCAGTGTTTCCCGCTGATAAAATCTTTTTAAACATGTTTCAGGTGATTTACTGTGAACAAGGAAAAGTGCCGTGTAGCACTACCAGCTTGGATAAAGTGGCTCAGTAAATAAATAAACATGTTTTTGTAAACAGGGGATTTCACAGTGAAATTCCTTTATTGTAAATTACGGGGTTTGTCCCAAAACATGAAATAAATAATTGGGTATTTTCAGTTTTAAATGATCCTGTTAAAATTTCCTCTGCCAAATTAAACACCAATACAACGGGTTTCTGTCCCGCGGCTTCTGAACCGGGTAAAACCGGGTCAGGGGCCGTGGCAGAAAAAGGTGGTATCAGAGTCACTGATTTAAGCCAATTAAGTATTTAGAAATACTTAATTTTTTCAAATTGCCACTTTTGTGGTTCTGTGAAAATTTAATTTACAATAAATAAAATTTTAATTTGAATTTTTGTGCGTTTCTTCATGTGTGTTAACAGCATGAATGAACTGTCGGAAGCACTCTGAAACTTTACCATCCATACAACTGATATGGATACAACAGGAAACCCGTCCGGATATCAGGAGGATACCGAGGAACCCCTAGTATTCCAGGCCCAGTCTCAGGAGAAACCCAAACCTAAGAAGAGGAGAAGACTTTTGGACTGGAAACGAGGACGCAAGAAGAAACCCGCTGCCCAACGGGTAAAGAAAACGGAGGATCCAAAGGGAAAGGGAAAGGAAGTTGGGGAGAGTTCTGGTCAAGCCCAGGAGATGCCACCTTGGGAAGAGCTTGATAGGAAACTGGCAAATTGTGACCTCATCGGACCTGCTGACAAAACCCTTTTCAATTTCCCTGCCCAATCAGAACTTCCAATTAATTTAATTTGGAACCTGCTATTCCAGACCCCATTGTCAACCCCCAACCTGTTACAGGGCAGCTGGAAGAATGGTGGACGAGCGACTGGCATTTTCAGAACTTCATGAACAACCCCAATGTTTACTTTCCCTAGTTTGATCCTGAACCTGCACCATTCCCACCTATGAGCTCGGAGAACGTTGCCGAATTATGCCGCTATGGTGAGGAACTGGTGGATGCGGGAAATCGGAATCGGGAAGTGGGGGAAAACATCACGTGGAAATACGACGAGAGGGAGCGTCGTTTCTGAAAAGCCAGCTAACTGTGGTGGAATGTTTGTATAATAATAATATGTAGAAAAAAATCATAATCTATATATATATAATAATAATAATATAATATTGTATAATAGTAACTAAAAATAAAACCTTTGTAAAATAGACAGTGTGTATTGATGCATAAATATTATATAAATATAAATGTCACAAAGGTCGACGATTTTGGCTATACTGTGTTGACGTGATTATGTGTGATTACTTTGTTGTGTTTGATTGCTATCCATTCTGTGATAATAATTTGTATAAATTTTTAATTATTCAGATGGAAAACTCAGAAAGTCAACCGGCAAACGAAGTTAACCACTCTGAACAAAATAATGAAGACCATTTTCTTAATAGGCAAGATATAGAAAATATCGTTGCTCAGGGAATAGCCAATGCTATCCTGGCAATTGTTGCTGCCGTTAAGAATCCTGCTGAACCTTCCCAAGCCAACCATAGTAAACGCACTCGTGACGATAATTTTTGTAACAGTGTAAATGGAGGCGGCAATAATGATAATAATGTGGTTCAAGCCCCAATACTTAAGAAAATGAAAGTTGCAACCCCTGGTTGCACTTATAAAGAATTTCTTGCCTGTAAGCCAGTCGAATTTGCAGGCAATGAAGGGGCGACTGCGGCACTGCGTTGGTTAGAAAAGACCGAAGCAGTAATTAAAATCAGTAAGTGCGCAGTGGAAGACAAGGTTATGTATGCATCCCACCTTTTCAAGGAAGAGGTGTTAGAATGGTGGAATACAGTGCTGCAGGCTAAAGGGAGTGACGTGGCTTATGCCATGAGCTGGGAGGAATTTAAGGAATCGGTGGAAAGAAAATTTTGTCCCTCCTACGAAAAGGAACAAATGACGAATAAGTTCCTGAATCACCGGATGGTGGACGTGGATTATCGGGGGTATACTTCGAAATTTTTCGAGTATGCTAGAATTGTACCAACTCTGGCTTCGCCAGAACCGGTGCTTATTTCTCGCTATATTTGAGGTTTAATTAGCAAGATTCGCGATATAGTCAAAGCTGCGAGACCCTGCACAATTGACGATGTTGTCGAACTGGCCAACACCTTGACAGACGGACTGGTGCGCACAAGAGAAGAAAACAGGAAAAAGGAATTGGCCCAAAAGATTACCCAAGGATTCGTGGGGGTAATAATAGTAGTAACTTCAAGAGAAAGGGAACTGGGCAATCTTCCACACCTCCATTCTGCAGAAACTATCGAAAGAAACATTTTGGTAAATGTCCAGAGAAGTGTAATTTCTGCAAGGCTCCGGGGCACCGAGAGGAGGAGTGCAGGAAGAAATCAACGATTTGCTTCAATTGCGGAGAAGTTGGGCACTTTAGACCAGAATGCCCAAAATTGGTCAAGCCAGCTGATAACAAAGCCAAACCTGCCGAAGGAACAAATAAAAAGAATGCAAGAGCCTTCCAGCTGACTACACAGGAAGCAGATCTGATTCCAGATGTGATAGCTGGTACGTTTCTTGTACATGACGTTTATGCAAAAGTATTATTTGACTCTGGTGCAAACCAAAGTTTTATAAATACTTCATTCTACCAATCTCTTAAGCAACCTTTAACCAAACTTAGGCAGATTTATACGGTAGAAACGACAGCTGGAAATTCAGTTAATATAGATAAGGTTCTGTAAGAAGGAAAGATAGAACTCTCAGGTCATAAATTTTCTGCAAACCTGCTACCTATGAATTTAGCCGGATTCGAGGTTGTGTTAGAAATGGATTGGTTAGTAGCCAACCATGCTCGAATCCTCTGTGATAAGAATTCCATAGAAATTCATACACCCGTAGGGGAAGTAATTAGGGTTACTGGAGATAAGCCACATAAACCAATGAAGTTTATTTCAGTAATGAAAATTGCAAGTTATGAAAAACAAGGAATAGTGTATATGATTTCGGTAATCATTAACACTAAAAGTAAGGAACTTAAGAAAATCCCAGTAGTGTCAGAATACCCGGATGTATTCCCCGAAGAACTACCTGGATTACCACCAGATAGGGAAGTAGAGTTCAGAATTGATCTAATTCCTGGAACAACACCAATAGCTAAGGCACCTTATCGATTAGCACCCACAGAAATGTTAGAACTGAAGAAGCAGTTAGATGAATTGCTAAGCAAAGGATTTATACAACCTAGTTCATCCCTTTGAGGAGCACCAGTGTTGTTTGTGAAAAAGAAGGATGGTTCGATGCGAATGTGTATCGATTATAGGGAATTGAATAAGGTTACAATTAAGAATCGATACCCATTACCTAGGATTGATGATCTTTTCGATCAACTGCAGGGAGCTAGATATTTTTCTAAGATAGATTTGCGCTCCGGATATCATCAGCTGAAGGTACAGGAAGAAGACATACCTAAAACTGCTTTCAGGACTAGGTATGGTCACTACAAGTTTACAGTCATGCATTTATGGACATGATGAATATGATATGTAAACCGTATTTGGATAAATTCGTAATTGTCTTCATTGATGATATACTTATTTATTCCAAATGCCAGGACGAGCATTGTGAGCACCTGTATGCACTTTTAACCATATTAAGAAAGGAAAAACTTTACGCCAAATTTTCGAAATGTGAATTTTGGCTACAAGAGGTGCAATTTTTAGGACACATGGTGAATCACGAAGGCATTCACGTGGATCCCTCCAAGATAGAGGCGATCACAAATTGGAAGGTCCCTCAATCAGCTACCGAAGTTAGAAGTTTTCTGGGATTAGCTAGATATTATAGACGCTTCATTAAGGACTTTTCTAAGATAGCTGTTCCATTAACTAAGCTAACCTGTAAAACTGTTAAGTTTGAATGGGGACCCAAGCAAGAAGAGGCCTTTAGGATTTTAAAGCAAAGATTAACAAATGCCCCAATTCTTGCTTTACCAGAAGAAACAGATGATTTTGAAGTCTTCTGCGATGCTTCTAAGTTGGGATTAGGATGTATGCTAATGCAATGCAAAAAGGTAATCGCGTATGCATCAAGGCAATTGAAGAAGCATGAGGAAAATTATACGACTCATGACTTGGAATTAGGAGCAATAATTTTTGCCCTTAAGATTTGGAGACATTATCTGTACGGAAGTAAGTTTACAATCTATACAGATCATAAGAGTTTAAGGTACATATTTGGACAAAAAGAATTAAACATGAGGCAAAGAAGATGGATGGAAATTCTAAGTGACTACGACTGTGATATCCAATATCATGAAGGAAAGGCCAATGTAGTAGCAGATGCCCTCAGCCGTAAGTACCATGAAAATCAAAGG